>SNQJ01S0195486.1:0-17514 GCA_010110895.2 Picea sitchensis | reverse complement strand
TACTTCTTATCAACCATGACAAAAAAATAATGAGTCATATTTACATCAAACACTATTGGGTCCATTACCCAAACCTTTGTGCTACGGGTCTTTCTTCAAGGGTTGACATCAATGACAACCAACCTTAATCAACAGTTGATTATTAATTCAGGTGTTAAGGTCCTTTATACATGAGGTTTCACAAGTTCAAACAAACCAGACTAGGTGATAAGGGACATGAAAACAAGAAAATATAAACCACTTCACAAAATGAAATCGAGTCAGGCAAATGAAGAAAATAAGTGGTACCCAAAAAGTGACAAAATTTGATAAGTCTTTTAGGGTGTGTTGAGTGCTCAACACCACCATGCGTTGAAGCATTGATTTCAGGACTTTGTTGATGGATTCAACTTTTACATTTTCCTAAGGGTAGTAGGGTGATGATTTATCATGGATAAAAACTAACTTGGTGCGCAATTCACCCATCATCTGGTTCTGGGAATGGGATCCATGATCAGTTAAAATAGCTTTTTTGACACTGAATCGATTGATGATGTGATTGAACACAAAAGGTGTTACAGTTCATCCATCGTTAAGTAATGTAGGAATAGCCTCATCCCATTTAGTGAAATAATAGATGGAAATGATAATATAACTGTGCCCCCAGGCTAAGGTAGGCTTACATTGCAAAAAAATGATGCCCCATTTTGCAAAGGGCCTGCCGATGACAATGGGATGAAGTGGATTTGGGTGGGTACATGATTTATTCTAAAAGATATGACATCGTGGGCATTTTTTAACGGCCTCAATGCAATCTTTGAATATGGTAGGCCAAAAATAACCTTCACGTAAGATTTTTTTGGGTTGTAACCATCCTAGAAAAATGACCGCCACAAGATCCAAGGTGACAGTCATTTAAAATTTGTTCAACCTCTTCATGGGTTAAGAAACATTGTAAGACAACATCAATTCCATGGTGGTACAAGGTGTTTCCAATAATAAGGTAGTGCTTTTAATGGTGTCTGATGCGACGTCATTCATCACGTGAAATTCTAGAATGAAAGCATTGGGTTTGGAGATAGAGAAGAATATATCCATACCATGGATCGTACATACTAATGAGTAACAAGGATTCATTGGGAAGAGAATCATTAGGCTCAGTATTATCATCAGTATCGGGAAGATCACAAATTAATTCCGCAAAAACCAATGATTTCTTAGCCTTGGATTTGGAAAACTCGAGATCGAATTCTTGGAGAATGACGGTCCATTTCGAATATTTCCCCCCAAGTACTTGACGAGTCAAGATGTGGTACATGGGTTTCGAGTCTTCAATGATTGTGGTAGTGCGTAATAGAATATAGTGGGAAAATCTTGGAGGACAATATTGTTTCCAAAGACAACTCTTCGACATGTGAATATTGGAGTTTGGGACATGATAGAATTTTACTCAAATAGTAGATCACATGTTCGGTGTCGTCATCATCCTCTTGTACTAACACCATAGAAATAATGGAAGTAGAGGCATCCAAATAAAAGATATAATATTTCGCATAATCTGGTGGGTGAAAAATAGGTGAGTTTGTTAAAGCTTTCTTAATAGAATCAAATGAGTGTTGAGTGATTGCATCCTAGATGAAAGGGGCATATTTCTGTAGCAATCTCATGAATCCTTTAGTGATTTCGTTGTAATTTCAAATGAAATGGAGAAGAAAGTTTTCCTTCCCTTACAAACTTTGCAGTTGGGTAAGGTTGTTGGGAGGGGGTAAAGAAAGAATGGCTTTGACATTTAAGGGATCCACTAGAATCCCATCTTTGGAGACTATGAATCCGAGGAGTCTCCCTGATTCAAAAATGAAAATGAATTTATGAGGGTTCAAACGTGTGTTGTAAAACCTACATCGAAGAAATATGGCTCATAGGTGACCAGTATGGTCTCGTTGATGAGTTGAGTGAGCTGGTAAGTCAATGAGGTAAGGTTCAACGATATGTTTGATGTCGTGGAATGCATACGAAATGGTCCGTTGAAAATTGGCTCCAACATTTTTAAGGCCAAAAGGTAATTTCCAATAAGCGAAAGTCCCCCATGGGCATATGAAGGTTGTTTTGTGTTGATCATTCGGTAAAATTTTGATCGAGTTATATCAATAAAATCCATCCATAAAAGAGAAAATGATGCTTCCAGCGCAATTATCAATAATTTGGTCGATAAAGGGTGTAGGGTAATTTTCCTTGGGACAAGCCTTATTAAGATCTCGATAATTGACACAAACATGAATTGTCCCTTGTTTCTTTGCAACCAGAATGATGTTTGAAACCCATTCAGTCAGAGGGACAAGATAAATAAAACCATATTTTAAAATTTTTTCGACTTCTTCCTTGATTGTCGCGGTTTTCTTAGAATGAACCAAGAAAAGTTTTTGTCTCACAAGTTTAACTCCTGGGTAAGTTTTTATTTCATGAAAAATTATCAATGGATCGATCCCTGGCATTTATTCATAGCTCCAAGCGAAGATGTCATGAAATTATTTAAATAAGGCGGTATAAGTTTCAAATTCTCCAGCTTAACAATTTGCACCTAGTTGTATGTTTTCCACAATACCTTCTTTAATGGATATGTTCACAGTAATCGTGTGAGAGATATTTCCCAAATTCCCCTCAAAGATGGTATCCTGAGTGAGTATTGGATATTGGAGATAGTCAATGATATCACTAGGAAATATAGAGGAATTATATTTCTCTACATCATCCAAACTGGGAATAAAGGATGAAAGATGGTGGTTGTCATCCCATGGTGCCTCCTCGATACTAAGCATTTCCATAATAGATTCATCTGATGGAAAAATATGTAGGATGTAATTAAAATTAGAGGAAAGGGAATCCAACTAGGATAGTAACGAATATGTAGTGGATTCCAATAGATGTTGGTCATCTAGTGAAGGAGAGGTAGACTGAATGGCGTCGAATTCAGCCTCTGCATTTCTAAGTGGCATAGTGTCACCTAGTACTGTATCAAATTCTAAGGGACTAGGCACGATCCATGGATCAGATGATTCAAAGGATTGATGTGCCATAGTCGAAATCACATTGACCATTGTGATATGTTGTGTAGTGGGATGAATAGGTGTAGGAAAGGTACCCATGAGAGAATATTCTTTCAATATACCTACCCCAACACTTTCATAAGTAATTTTTTAGTCTCCCATAAAAGGAATGTTGTTCTTCATTTGATTGCGAGCGTCGGGGGTGTAGTAATGTAACTGATAGATGGTCACAATTTTACCTTGATGAGGGAATTCGACGCATCGAAAAACTAATGAAGCGATGATAGTAATAGCATAGAACCAACTTCTCAATAGAAACAAGTTATAATCAAGGGGAGCATCGACTACTTAAACATCTACAGAAACAATTTTTACTCCCAATTGAATGGATAAGGATTGTAATAATCCATGAGGTCGGAAACCTCTTCCATAAAATGCTCATAACATGGAGGGAGATTGATTAAGACTAGATGATTTAAGGACTTTCCAACAAGCCAAGGAAATGACACATGTGGATTCCCCCTCATCCAAGATCGTGGAATGAATATGTTAATTATGGACAATGACATCGATTTGGAAATAAATTTGGTGAGAGAGTCATGATTTAAAATTATCCAGTTTGAACATGATATTATTGGATGACTTGAGATCTATATCTCTGATGGCTTCCAAGAGAGTCCTATGTTGGCTAGGGAAGTGTTGTAGAAATTTGGGAGCTGACATAGTGCAAGGTGCTTGGGCCAAATATTCAAAGATGTTGTAGTTTTGAGCAGCACGTGAGTTATTATTAAAGGTCGACTTCCAAATTGTGCTCTTGGGTGGGCGCAGAATAGAGTCAAATCTTGGTTTCTCAATCGGGACTGGTCCAAATGGAGGAGTAATTATAGTGGACGGTGGATCTGGTGTAGTACTAGTAGTTACTTTTTCCTTATCAGGTTTACTTGGAGGTGTGTCATATCTCATAGTATGAGTGGTCAAATCTATCCCATTAAACATGTAAATGTGTGAACTAGATGAAGCTTCATCGTTAGGAGGATGATTTGGGTTACCTCTTATGGGAGGTGCAAGATTTTGTGCAACCAATGACTGTTGTTATGGAAAAGGATGTGTCAATACAATGGGTTGAGAATTCCATTTAAAAATTTTGGCAACTTTGTCCCAATGAGGACAATCTCGTGTGTAGTGATCTTCACCACAAATGAGACATGGAAATTTCAGTTTGTGCTGCGGTTTCTTCTCAGTAGCAGGTGGTTTTGTTTGTGTTTTTACTTTTTCAGCTTGATTATTATTTTTCTTAGGTTTATTTTTAGTTTTCTTCTTCCCCCCTCACTATTGAGGAGAAGCAGATTGAACTATATTCACCTCAGATATTTGAGTTGGGGTGGAGTTTGATGAGACTGGAGTAGATCCAATATTGGGGGTGGTGACTGAATAATTGGTCATGTCAATCGACTGTGAACTAGACTGGGTTTTGACAGAACCGATAACCCCAACTATGTGAGAAGTGGAGGATGGTTTTGATGGGTTGATTGATGGACGGGGAGAGTTTGGAATCAATTCATAAAAAGTATCAGATTGGGAATAAACCAATTCCATATACTGGGCACGAGCAATGGATTCCCCTTCTGTAACGACACCACCCATGTCTACGTCATGAGAAATAGGAGGTAAAAGATATTTGGTGAACCATTCAGCGAGCAGTTGGTCCGGAATGGTTTCTTTGATCAATTGTCGTCATCATCTCCATTCATGAATATGATCAGAAATATGTACGGAGTTGGTTTGACGAAGGGAGTTCAAAATTTCTGTGTCAGTTTTGTAGCAGATAGGTAATTGGAAGTGAGTGATAAAATCCATGGCAAGTGAATTAAAATATTGAAAAAATTTGCGTTGTAACTCAATGTACCATTTATCCGTTGTACCCGTAAGTGTACGCTTGAAACAACGTAACCGGATAGAATCATCCATTAGTGAATTTTATGAACATCATAGATGAAAGGTTATAACATGGTTATTAGGGTCTTCACCAGGTTTACTGTCAAATTTTGGAATATCAGAAGGTAATTTGGCAGGAATAACTGGCTAAAAAGGGGAGTGTAATATGGGATCGTTGGTTAATCTTGAAATATCTCATAGATCTAGAGTGGCTAATAATAGTATCTAACGATTGACTTGAGGATGATACTGGTGTGACATAGGGACATCAGCAAGACCGTAAACTGGTTGTGGTGGATAGTTGTAGCCAACAGTTCCTCCCATATGTTGTTGATGTTGACCAGTAAAAGTAGGATTCATTTGTTAAGGATTTTTCATAAAAGGAGAGGGGAAACCCATTTGTCCTTGGGGAGGATAACCAGTGTAACCTGGGGGCGGATATTTTGCTTGATTATTTTGAGGTGGATAACCATTTTTGCCTTAAGGAGGGTCACTAGGTTGACCTTAAGGAGGGTAAGGAATTGGCCCTTGGGAAGTAAAATATGGTTGACCTTTAGGACCCCAAGTGGGATTTGGGACTCTTGGGAAGGGTTTTCCAAAATGTAATCCAGAAGCATTGGCATTTGGGATTCCTCCTTGCGGGTTGGGGTTCGATGGCCCTCCCTGATGTGTTTTATGGAATAGAACTCCTTGGGGTGGTCCCGAGGATTGTGGGGGGTTTCTAGTGAATGAGGGTTGAGATTAACCCCTTGCCATTGGTTGGGTAGCAATTGGAATTTGATCGGTAAGAGGGGGTTTCCCCCCAATCATAATTTGTTTGTTGAAAGAAAGTTTCCCCCCAGTAAGGATTTTTCCACTAAAGGGGGGTTTCCCCATAGTAGGTATTTGTCCCGCAGTTGGGTTTAATTGTGTGGCAGGGTTTTTCATTCTTTGATGTGAAGGTGTCCCAGCAAGGTTCTGTGGAGTATATGAATTTGTATTTTGAAGAGGGACGGTAGGTGTAACCGTCAGGGTACCTTGCAAATGACTAGGTAACATGACTCATGTTTTACTTTGAACTTGTCATGAAGTGCTAGAAATATTGATTGTTGGTTCGACGAGACGGTCGATGGACTGACCTGACGGTGCTACCTCTACACCAGCGGTGGTACAGGTATGTGGAGGTTCAAAAGATGGTAGGATAAAATTAATTTTTTCATAAAGTTCTCATCCCGATGGGGCTCTCCATATAGAAAGAAAATGAGTTTGTTGTGGATCTACCATTTCAGTAGAATGGAAAGGGGTAGTGTATTCTTCGTTAAAGGTTGGTTGTATCGGTTCCATATCTAGTTGATTATATGGCCTTGACAGTAGGCTAGGTTAATATTCTACTACAATGTTACTTGAAGAGTCCACTCAGACAAGGAGTGGATCATGAGTAAACTCTAAAGTCAGATCTAAAGGAAGGGTGGAACCTTCCTAAATCGTAACTAAAGCTCTATCAGGATTTTCTAGCAAAGGAGTAGTAGCACTCCCAGTGTTTGAATGGTTTTCGACCTATTCACAGTAAGTGTATTTAGGTGAGTTATGAGGTAGGGGTTCATAGCCTTATAGAGGAAACCTTTGCATCCTACGTGATCTACGAAGACCTTTATCAAACACAATACCAATTTTTAAGGACAACTAAAGTAAACAAACAACACTCGCTAAAAAATATAGAAAACCTACAAGCAAAACAATGTCTTATCTCAATGAACTTACTAATTGGTGATGAAATCCAACATCGTGTGATCAAATTGAGAAGGGGATAGGATATGAGTAGGTGGATCAGTTATGTTGGCAGCGTGCTTAACAGACTTAAACCTTGGTGCAAGATCCCTCACGGTGTTACCCATGGGTTACCCTCCAAGGAGCCCAAGTGACTTTGACCAACATATGTTCTAGGTACAACGAATACTTCCCTTCATTGTCACCTTGCGTAAGGACCCTATATATTATGGCTACTAAGGATACAAACTTGTAGTTAGCCTTTGGGTGAGCATAGTCGATAGTCGAGTCCGAACATATGGGAAAGATATCAAGTCTGAAATTATTCAAGAGAACTGAGGACAAATGGATCGGTAAAATCTAGAGGACCCCAAACGGATTCGGAATTCACAAAGCTTCGATACTAAATGAAAATTTTTTATCCTCAAGAAGAACCCCCAAAATATGATTGTATTACTACGATTGGTTAAGCCTCAGAGGGATAATCTTCATTGCTCTCCCACACATGACCTCGTGTTTAGCCCTTGTGTGAGAGGGGGATCCCAACTATGCTTATATGAAGGTTGGATTTACTCTACCTATCAAAAGATTCTATGTTTGTATTGAATGCTTTGCAGATTTATTCTCACATCCTATTCCAAAGCTCTAGTCCTAGTATATTGTTGCTGTAAATATCTAAAAATAAAAGTTTCTAGTTTGATTTTAATTAGCGTTCATTTTCATAGATGTTCATTACACAAGTTTGAATGATAGTGACACTGATGATGTTTGAGACTTGACTCCCAAAAAGGTAAAAAGAATGATATGCAAACTTTATTTTCAATGAACTTCTAGCTACGAGAAGGAGAAGAGTTTCTTTTCTTTCGTCACAAATAAACACTCAAGAATGAAAAAAATTATACTATTTTGTTCTCAACAAGAATTCAAACAATTTCCAAATTATAAATAAAACCTTTCCAATATAAAAAACTAATCCATACAAGTATTTTTTTTTTATTGCGAATGTAAATTAAAATGTTCGTCTAATGCTTCGTTCTTTCACTAATCATGAAAAAGTTCCACTACTGTGATTTGAAAAAGAGGAAGAAAAAATACACAAACAAATATTCTCTCAATAGTAAACAACAAACCAAGAGAAGAGAAATTACCAACTATTCACTCAAAGGAAAAACACTAAGAAACCAAAAATCACACTTTATAGTCTTTCGGAATTGAGTAAGGGATCAAAGATAAAGAAAGAAATATTGTGATAAATGACCCTCCTTATGAAAACCTCCAATCAATCAGATAATCGAGAAGAGAAGAAAAAATAAACCAAGTTTGAAAAAGAACGATTGATTTCACAATAAGGAAAGACAATAAAAACTCAATAAATACTAAAAGAATGGGAGGTAGCAAGTTTGAGTCAAACAGAGGAAAAGATCTCATAGAATAGGGTCTGATTCAAAGAAAAAGATCTTAGGACTATGCCTAACAAGAAAGAAAGTCTACAATTTTTCAAAGGAAGAAAAATCGGCGCTCTGGTAACCAAAACACCAGAGTGCTATAGAACTCTCTTATAGACTCTTGGGATCAAGCAATCAACACTCTGACTTAAATTGTAGAGGCGCGCTAGTCCTGAGACAAGTTTTAGAAAAACTCAGAAAGGTCAATAACTCAGGGAAATTCAGTAAGAGACTTTGTGAGACAACTTAGAAAAGATGAAATATGTAAGGACAGATTAAATCAACAAATGGGTTCTAAAGATAGGCAAAAGGCACAGACAAACCAAGGAAAGAAAAAAAATTGAAAATTCAATCCTCAATGGAGTCACCGATTTTTGTTACGGAAATATTCCACCACGGATAGATGAACTTTCCCTTGGAGTAAAAACCCCTCTACCAAGACCAAAAAACTACCTTTGGACACTACCATTCCTATAGATTAATTTTATCCATCAAAAAAGAGAAAATGAGGGAGAGTATGATGTACCTCACTTTCAAAGTTTGTCCCAATGTTGGCCCCTGGTCATGTATTTAGGAAGAAAGAAAAGATTAAAGAAGAAGAAAGGAAAATTATGAAGTTCGCAGAAGGCACACAAACCGAGGAAGGGTCGAAGTGGTTAAAGAAGAATAAAAGAAGGAATGAAGTAAAGGAAAGAAATTCATTGAAGGAGAATATCAAGGAAAACAAAGAATCAAAGAAGATAGATCATGGGCAAGTCAGCAAGCGGAAGAAGACATCAATGGGTTCTTTGGAGAACCTTGTGGAGAAGAAGGAAGAATAGGTCAGTGAAGTCCTTAAAATGTGGGTTATGTGGACCTAGGGTTTTGGCACCTAGACTTCGGTCTAGGGTTTCTAAGAATGATATTTAGAGGTCTAGAAGAGTTGAGGAGGTGATAGTGGGAAAAAAAGGTAAAAGTGTCATGTGTTAGAGAATTATTGTATTTTTGGGTCTTCAGATGGGTGCGGAGATATACTCTGCAGTTGGGTGCACAGGGAGAGGAAATAAAGAGGAAGAGAGAGAAGGATATGCAGCTAAGTGCGCAGATAGAACTATAATTTTTCATCTACTTAATCAATAAACACAGTTCTATGGACGTAGCCCTAGGGAAAGGGTGAACCACATAAAACATTGTTGTTCCATGTGGTTGATGCTTTGTTATTTACTATCTTTTATACTTCTTTTGCGCTGTTATTTTTCCTGCTGAAGATAAGAAGATATAACCTGCTTCGCGAAGTTAAGCATAATATTGTTAAGAATCTCTAGGTTATATTGCATTTTTATTATGGAATCATCTTGCATTTCCTCTGGTTGTAGACACCTGTGTCCTGCAACCCCCCTATTGCTACTTCGGGTGAGACTTTATCTACTTCGCAGGTGCTTCCATAAGGGCCAGTAGTTAGAGTTTGTTGGTGCGTTATTAGAGTTGAACCCTGGGTCTGCCCCTGTGCCAACAAATGGTTCTATTGACGGGATCAAGATCTACTTGAGGTAATGTCAAGGTGGTTTCCATCGAAGACAGAGATTCAGAATTGGATAGAAGAAAAAGAAAGGGACTTCGTCGAAGCTCATAACAAGAACCCTAGCATTATTATAGAAGATTGGTTGGGAAGGTTCATATTTACTGACATAAATGAGATTTTCTTTGTTGGAGTTCATAAGGAGTTGCACGAGTGGTTAGCCAGACTAGAAAACACTCAGTTTGAAATCATATCTAGACCACCTGTGGTTTGTACATCGACGTTGATTAAGAAATTCAAGAAGGTTGACAATTTTGTGTCAAGCGTAGTAGATCTCTGGTTTGACAACACTATTGGAGGGTACATTATTGAGTTTCCTATTGACAGAGTAGAGTCATATAGTCAAGAAGAGAGGTATTTCTTCAAGGGACCTAGAGGAAAGTTTCTACACTTTTTCAAGATGAAGATTAAGATTCTATTGCATGAGAAGAATATCTTGAAGATACAATAATTAATTGGATTTCAAAGCTAATGTTCAAGAATTAAGACAACGATAGTGACACGGAGGTTGGATACACTCGTTGTAGGAGATCATTCATAAATTTTCCTCTTGCGGACCCGTTTAATCATAGTTACGGTCGATTAGCACAAGACAAAGATTTCTAAAGTGGAGAAGAAGCAAGGCGATCAGAAGAATAGTATTCAGAGTTCATGAGGGTAGAGGAAGTAGATATTGAAGAACTTCTCCAAGAAGAAACATAAACCTCAGGGACTGCACCTACTGTCGAAATAAGTATTGCTACTCCTCCTATTGTTTTATCAGCACATAGTAACCAGAGTGACTAGAGTAACTAGAGCACTAAGAGTACTGTTACAAGCATTTTAGTACATACTCAGTCGAGAAATCAAGGAAAATCCATGGCATATGAAATGAGGTTACCCATTTTCATAGGATATGGATATGAGGATCCTGACCAGCACTGGTTCTTATGCGAAGCTATATGGAGCATTAAGCAAGTCACCGATGAAGCTGTTAACAGAGCTCAGTTTAGTACCACCTTGAGAGACCGTGCACTGAGATGGTATATGATTTTTTTTACAGGATCTGTATGGCCTAAACTGTTGAATGACATTAATATTGCGTTGAGTGTACAATTCAAGAAACCTAAGTCGAAGTCACAGTGCATTACAGAGTTGAATGAAATCAAGGTCTTAAACTTTCCTCTAGGTCCCTTGAAGAAATACCTCTCTGAACCTGAACCTGTTTGGGAATTTGATCAGAGGTTTAAGACATTGACAGGACATTTAAGTTTTTAGATTCCAAACAAACAACATAAGAAATGGTTCATCGATGCCCTCCTGCCACAGATTAGAGTTCCTCTAATGCAACAGAAGGTCGCTTCGCAGGCTGAAGCATTAGAGATTTCCATGAAACTAGAAGCAACCCCTGTACGAGAATCTAGTCTAGGTATGAGTTGGATTTTGAATCAATTAACTAGTTTATCTTTACAAGGTGAAGACATGAAGAAAGATAAAGGAAAGGAGAAAAGAGAAGACATATGGTGTATCATATGTAAAGCAAAGGGTTATGAAAAAGAGCATTGTATTTTATTTAATGAATACTTGGCCTCTAGAGCTCCTAACCCTTTGAAGCGGGCTACTTTACCATGGTGTGAGGTATGTATAACTAGACATCACCCTGGTGAATGCTATTATATGCATAAATATGTCCAGAAACCCACTAATCATTATTGTAGATTTTGCAAATCTATGGGGCATGATGAGAAGGACTGTAGGGATTATGACCTCATGCATGAAAGGTCAAGGGATGCATATAGAATTCAAGGAGAATTCATCAAGAAGGGAATGTTGCGCAGTTCAATTCCCCATGAAGAGGAAAATTCAACCCTCACGGTGGGTTCAGAGGAAGAGGATGAGGAGGAGGCATGGGTCGAGGTTGAGGTTAGGTTATTTTCTATAACTGCACCCAACCATGTCATTTGGAAAGGGACTGTCAGAACTCTTGTACTACTTCCAGTTACTGTAATTCATTTGACCATGTCATTGAAGACTGTCCAGTATTGTTAGTTAAAGTTCAGGAAAGACGAGGTGGAAACCAACAAGTCCAATTAATATCAGTTGAACCACGTAGTGAGGAACCCAGAGTCACTGTTATTACTAGAGGAGGGGTTGTCATAGGAGAATATAAGGCGAATCTAGGAAAGACTACAGATGGATCAAGGATCAGAAGAGTTGTAGAAAAAGCACCATTGTTTGATCCAAGGAAAGAAAAAAATACTTTTGAAGAAGCAAGGAGAGAATTTGTAGGTGAACAACCTTCTTCATCTAAGGAACAATCGGAAGAAAGGGAATGTGAAATTCCTCCAACATTTTATCAGTCTTCCCTACCTAGACAAGGAAAAGAGGTAAGAAAACTTGTAGACTTCTTGTATACTTGTATTAATTTGATTAAATATGAAAGAGATGTGCATAAACTACAACACTTGATAATACAATATGAAATTGGAATAGTAGATCCTCTCTTGAATAGAGTTGTGAATCAAGTATCTAGAAAAAGGAGGACAAGAAAGGAGTTGGAACTTAGTGCTCATATTGGAGACTACGACATAGACTATGTGGTCCTCGACATGGGATCAGAAGTAAATGTTATGATGAAGCAGACTTGAGCATTGATGGGAAAACCTAAATTGATTTACTCTCCTATTAGGCTCAGGATGGCTAATCAGTAGGAAGTGAGCCCCTTTGGAAGACTAGAGCATGTCCCTATAGACATCGACGGAGTGAGGACATTTGTAGACTTCGAAGTGATTGATATTGTTGATGATAGTTTTCCTTATCCTGCATTGTTAGGTATTGATTGGGCTTTCAAAAATTTGACTGTTGTTGACCTAAAAAAGAGAAGAATGGAATTTGAAGGTGATGGCCTTAGGGTCATTGCACCTCTTGACCCTAATGAAGGTCGCAGATACACAGAACCTATAAGAGAAGAAGACCATTCCTATGAGCTAGAGAACATCTATAAACTAACAACGGGACAATAGGATTATATTAACCCTACATCAGATGGAACTCTAAGTTGGCAAAGTGAAAGTGCATGTTCGTCAGATGCATAAGAAGCATTGGAAAATTGGCAAAACAAAATGTATGAAGTCTCTACACGGAGGTGTGCCAAATTGATCAAAGTCGTTCACTGGATTGGCATAGAAGTAAGTAATCTTCCTAAATTTGATGGCTTGAAAAATTTAGATACATTTCTATTTTAATTTGAAGGAATTGTACCAATACAACAGAGATTTTTGGCATTAGATGAAGCCTTGAAATCAATGCCAGCTAGATGGTGGGAAACACACAAGAAGAACATCACGGAGTGGGTAGAATGTTGCACCTTGTTGACAGTGCGCTTTTCAGACCAAGATGAAGGTTGTGAAGTTCGATACATAGGTCAGACTTGTACCAAGAGCCATGTGTGAAGTTGTGAGGAATCCTGGAGCAGTATTCCTAAAGAACAGTGGGCACATATGTTCATTAACACCTTAGATACTACGCCTATCAACTGGTATCTTCAAACATAACTACACTTAGTCACTACAAATTGGTATGGCATCACCTAGAACTTCATAGCTACAATCCTATTTGAAATTCAGTACCTCACAGTAGATCAGGATTTACAAATTGTAAGACAAAAGGTCTTTGAGGAAACCCCTAACATCCATCGTGAACAAGAAGAAGATGAATGGACTGTGCATCTTTAGTGGTTATAGGGTTGTTATAATATTAATGTCAATGAGGATGATGACCCTAGGAATGTTAACATTTCAGAAACGGAAGGACAAAGAGATATAGAAGGTCCAGGAATTGAATTACCTTTTGTTGGACAACCTATTAAAATTAATAAGGTTAATATTGGAACAAAGAAAGCACCTAAGTTGGAAAATGTTGGAGACTATTGAGATGATGCTACTATTGGTAAGATTACAGAACTATTGCATAAGTATCAAGACTTGTTTCCAACCAAGTTCAGAGACATGAAGGGCATTAAAGGGCCCATGGGAGAAATGAAGATTCCTTTGAAAGCATATGCAAGGCATGTCAAGCAGAGACCTTACAGACTGAATCCCAAGTACAAGCATAAATTTAAGATTGAATTAGATAGAATGTTGGAAGAAGGAATAATAGAACCAGTTGAAGAATCTGAATGGATTAGCCCTATGGTGGTCCAAGATAAGAAGTGAGGAGAAATCAGAATCTGTGTAGATCTAAGGAAATTTAATGATGCATGTTTACATGATCCATTTCCTACACCTTTTACTGATGAAGTTCTAGATAATGTAGGAGGACAGGAAGTTTATTCATTCACGGATGGATTTTCAGGCTATCACCAGATCAGAATTGTTAAGGAGGACAGACATAAGACCACATTTGCAACATAATGGGGTTCTTTTCAGTACATTGTGATGCCTTTTGGTTTGAATAATGCACCAGCCATCTTTTCTAGGGTGGTGGCCGAAGCATTTAAGGAATTTTTACATAATGTTTTGGAGGTATACTTTGATGACTGGACCATTTTTAATCTACTGAAAGATCATATTGAATGTTTGATATTAATGTTATATAAGTGCATGCAATGTTAGATTGCCTTGAATTTAAATAAGTGTATTTTATTTTCACCTTTTGGAGTGTTGTTAGGACAAATTGTGTGTAAGCAAGGGTTGTTGGTAGATCCTTCCAAGATTGCTATCATTGTTGATCTACCTCCTCCTACTTCGGTTAGACAGTTGCGCACTTCATTGGGACAAACTAGATACTACAGAAAGTTTATTAAGGGTTACGTGTACATAATAGCACCTATGGAGAAGTTATTAAAGAAGGATAGTGTTGTGCCTCTTTCATCACCTTAGTGAGAAAAACGGAGGTCCTTGCAAGCTTAGTTGGGTTTGCTAAGCAGCACAGCTGTAAGGAAAAGGATTAGAGAAAGAAATATAAAAGAACAACTAAGAATTAAACTAAGAAATAAAATAACAACTAAACTAATGATCATAGGGACACAAGGACAAACAGACAAATAAGACCCATGTCACCAATGGTAAGGTTTATATCAGTGAAATAAAACACCAAGAAGAAAGAGGACTATGAGTCCCTTCTTCCTCCAAGGGAGGGTTCTTGGACCCCCACAAATAAGCTCTTCTTACAACTTTGAATGAAAATGGTGAAAGAATTCTTTGCTAATCCACTCAAGGGGTGAGATGGATTTCCCAATGCAATGATGCTAGTATACTCTTGATGAGAATAGAGGATTCCTCAAGAGAATAGTAGTAGCATAACTTTGCTATTGAATTCCTTAAAAAATGAAGTGCACCCATGGCCTTTTTATAGCACCACTTTGAGGTATTGTGCAACCAACTTGTAGTGTGGAAATAGGTTAATTAGGGCATTTTTAGGTCTTTGACTAGCCACCCACTCGGATCCAGTCCAGATTTGAGTGTCAAATCAACTTGGAAGCTAAACCCGAAGTGGGTGGGAGGCCGACCACTCTCATAAATGAGTCGTTCTCAGATGTGTGTGGCTTTTAGTGACCATAGTCGCACATTGGGCGCATGTGCGCTTTTCCTGTGTTTATATTTTGCGCATGTGCGCGCGCACCTTGTGTAGTCATAGCGCACTTTAATTTTGTCACTGGTTGTATAGTTTTTGACCCTTTGGAAATGATTTTGTGGTAATTTTGGTCCATGGGTGACCTCATAAATGTTTGACGATGTTGAATTCTTGTGACCATTTGCAGAATTTTTTTTAGTGATAACAGATGCCCCCTGATGGATGAGGTTAGGAGAATACGTATAGCCAAAATCCATCAATGTTTCTTCTATTGAGAGTGTCGTTGTAAGAGAGATCGATAGTGGGATTTTCAAGAGTTACCCGTTGGAGGGAGAAGGGAACCTGTAGAACACAACCTTCCATAAGGTGTGTAAAAATAAACTATGTAGAAATGAGGCAGGCATGCCCCATGCTCGTGTCATGTAACTCAAAAAGGAATGATGTGTTGATGTAGACAAATGTAGCGCCCTCAGGGGAGGTCGTGATAAAGGCAGAAGACAATTTTGTGGAGGAACATACTCTGAATAGTAGGCAGTGACATTTGTAAGAAATATCATAGATTTTGTAGGCATTGATAGCCCATCCAAGTTCAGAGGTCTTCGACGAATATAAGAAATAATTGCAATAGTCGCAAAGTAAGACCCACCGCAACATGAGAAAGTGTTGAATTCGAATGTTACGGGGGTCAACGACAGCAAGGAGCAATTGTGATTCTCCCTGTGCCATCCGAGACCTCTCATTGGAAAAGTAACGAGAGTCAAGATACTGTCACCCTTCTGGAAACTGTGTTGATGTCGACAAAAAGGGGGACATGACTCCAAGAAGCAAAGGGCTTCGTGAAATCTACTAGGTGAGGTTAGGAACTAGAGGAGGTACATGGATGAAGTCAATATGTAGAAAGACTCAAGACTTCCCTTGGTTGGGGGTATATGTGAGGTATAAGTGGCCGCAACCATTCAACTAGGTCGAGTGTCAAGGGGACAACAAGAGAGGGGATAAGTTGTGCCAGAGGCGGGATAAAGTGAACAAACTTAGAGGGTAGAGGTAAGTGGCCTGTGGGATACTTAGAGTATATGGGTGATGTCAGTAGGGGTAGATGATAAGGAGTGCCCCAACCAAGGGAGACATGGGTTGCGTTTTCCAAAAAAAGGGAAGAAGGTCGTCAAAGGTGATGACAAAAGGATATGTAAATGTTGGAAACAAAGGCTTTTTACAATGTACCAAATAAATAAAAAATAATTTGGGATGAGTATACAAATACAGAAATGGGTGCCCCAATGTAATATGGTTGGCGTGGGTAGGGTGCAATTTGCTTGGAGAATTGGTGGAGGGTGGGGGCCCCATGAGTGGGTTTCTGTATGAGGTAGGTGAAATGAAGGGAAATTTGCAGAGGGGCAAACTGATTGTGGATGAAATGGAGGGTTCATGATACTGCAAAGGTGCAGTCAAAATAGAACCTTGAAGAGATAATCTGGGAGTTTAGTGGGAAAGCTAGCAAAATGAGGAGAAGGAGTATGTGGCTGATTCGTGACATGATATAAGACTATCGGGACTCCCATCCCTAAAGGGTTGAAAAACAACATGGGTATCAAAGTGCAAAGGGGTGCTATGAATGGGACAACTCATGTGGGGGAGAGTGCTACTGGGTGACAGTACCTAAGATGCAATGGAGGTGTTGGTACTGCAGAGCCAGAGATGGGGATCCTAGAGGCAAATGTTAGAGGGTGTGACTGGAGATGCAAGTGAGATTCAGAGTGAATGATTACATGCCAGTGTTGATTATATACCTAAAGGGGTTGCATTGATGTATGATGAACAAGTACCTGCACACATGAAAACCAAATACCTGACGTGAACAATATCTGAAGAGAATCGAACATACGAGTATTTATTTGATAATTTTGAATATGAGTATGCGTACGTGGACGGGGTATGAAAAAATGGTGCCCCAAGGGCTAAGGATAAAAAGTGGCCTGGGGATGGTCTTGATGTAGATGACGGGATGCTAATCCCATGGATGAAGATGGATTAAAGAACAGACACCCGGAGCTCCTGAAATAGTTGTTGATTAAGGTTGGTTGTCATTGATGTCAACCCTTGAAGAAAGACCTGTAGCACAAAGTTTTCGGTAATGGACCCAATAGTGTTTGATGTAAATATGACTCATTATTGTTTTTTCATGGTTGATAAGAAGTAAATATGGATGAACTCCAAAGTGGTCCCCTTATGGTGAAAGCCCTCACGGGAAGACGCT
>SNQJ01S0195485.1:0-17514 GCA_010110895.2 Picea sitchensis | reverse complement strand
GGAAGCTTCTATTAGGTCTTCTTACATCCGCCTTATTCTATTTTATTGAAAGGTCTTATTAATATTGACCTTTATTACATCCGAATACATTGATCTACCTATGTGCGGGTTAGGACCTTAACAACATGGATTTGGAGGAGTGTTTGAGCTTTGAAGACTTATGTAGGAGGAGTGATGCACACAACTCATGGAGAACTAATGTATTGAAATCTTTCTTGTGGATTTCTTAACCTTGAATCTTAACATGTGTCATGTGAAGAGAGAGTGATCCATTTGTGAGACTACAAATGTAGAGATAGGTTTCTTGTAGAGGTTTAGGCCCACATTATATTGTTGGAATACCTTACCTCTCATATAAATGGAGAAATGAGATATTCATTTCATTCATTAACACACGCACACACACACTTTCATTAGAGATGTGAGGTGTGAAGAAAAATTCTCTCTCTCTCTCTCTCTCTCTCTCTCTCTCTCTCTCTCTCTATATATATATATATATCTATGTGTGTGTGTGTGTGTATGTGTGTGTGTGTGTATTGATATTCATTGTATTATCTCTCTTAGTCTTAGAGCACTAAGCCTTCTTAGAGAAGTTGAAGGATTTTCTAGGGTTAGGGTTTCAAACTAAAGGAGGAAAATATGTTAGGGTTTGTGATGATCCCTAGAGGATAAAGAAGGATTCTTTTTGCATCTCTTAGAGAATAAGACTAGGATTTTGGAAACGCTAATGTTGGTTGTTATATGCTTGATTGAGGAGAAGAGAAGGAGAAATTGTGGATAATTGTGAGAGACAATTGTTGAAGCCAAGGAGGACTTGCCAATGTTGATACTTGCTTGTATGGATATTTGGTGGTGGATATGGCTTTCATGGGTCTCCCTAGCTTGGGTTTGGAGATCTAGCTATTTTACCCATTTTATGATAAAGCCATGGTAATTTCATAATTGCATAATTGTAATTGCATATTCTAGCTATCCAAAATTGTGTAATTGCATATTTGATATTCAAGTTTCATTGTCTTCTTAATTGGGTAATTTCTAGAAGTTGTTGTTCATGTTGATTTGACATTGGCTAAATTTGTTAAGTGATTTAACATATAACTTCAAGATAAGAGAGAATATTTTTTACTATAAAATATACTATAATAAATTTATTTTTGGATCTAGCATATATGCTTAGAAAAGTGTACCCTAAGAGATGAAACTGATAGGTATTTGTTTGCGTTAGAATGCACACTAAATGGATATCAACGCGGAATAATTTTTCATTAATATGATACACATATACATACATGTAGATGAAATTTGGATTTGTCTTCCAAGAGGTCTCTTGGAATCTTGATGATTGTTCCTATCACTTTGTTGGCACCCAAAGTTTTGGGTCCAGGTTTTCATAAGCGCACAAAGAGAGTTGTGTGTGCTCCTTCAATAGTTTTGTGCATGCCTAAAAAAATGTGCAAGGAATAATGTAGAGTGTGCACTATAATGAGATTTGTCAGTTGCGACCCAAGATTAATGGCTACCAAGTATGCACCACTCTTCATTTTTTCAGTTGTACAGGAAAACAAGAATATCAATGCCTGAATCAAGAAAGGAATCATTGGGAAATATCCCCGAATGATTACTACCAGCAACATACAAAGACGTGGGATGGCCAGAAAACGCGATGGACAGGAAGTTAAGATTTCTCTTGATGCAAGGAGTCTAAGTGGACCACTAGAAAGCACCAGAAGCATGTGAGACAGTTTTGTCAGACCAACGAGTGGAGTAGAGTAGAAAGAGACAATGCTCCCCAACAGAGAAAACTATAAAAGGAATCTCTAACATCAGAATTAGAGTCAAAGTTTTTTGAGTTAGCTTAGCTAGATAAATGGTGAGAATAGTGATACATTGAGAAAAGTGATCCTTCAGTATCAAGCTCATTCTGATCTTGTTGTATTGTTGTAATGCTTTGAATATAAGTTTTGTGTCTATTATATGTCTCATTTTTTAAGAAGGGTGCATTGTAGAGCATGTTTTAATTATGATTTTTTATATAGCAGAGATATGTAGTTCTATGGTTGTCACATGTATCTCTCCTGCATGATGTATCTCTTTGATGTGATGCAATGCTTCCAGTAATAAATATATGAAAGTTATGATCCATTATGTGTTTGTTATGTACTAGTTGAATATCTGTGTGCATTGTTTTAATTCTTAGTCCTAATAGTTTATCAGACATGAGCTGCATGGATGCCAATCAAAATGATTTTTTCGTGTGTTTAAGACTCCATCCTTGTCACAAGACCTTATGGTCTATGTGATCCTCTCTGCATCTCGGGTGAGACATTCCTTGACCTTGGGCGAGGATTGATATGATAGTGCTTTGGAGTTTTTGTTGGACAACTCTAGACAAACCTTGGGTCTAAAAATACACAACATTAAGAAGGACGGGACACGTGAAAGCATGGACTGAAAGATCCAAACAAATGGTTCTGTTGTAGGGAACTGAAGTCTTGTCGATATTGATGAAGGAAAAAAATGATCTGTCATCCTTATAAGGAGGTGATTCAAGACTAGATAGAAGCAAAAGAAGAAAATATTTCCCTTCCAGAGACTGAAGGATTGAAGCTAAACGTGAAGTAATGGAAAGGAATATATATTTACTCGGATATGCATGAGATTTTCTTTGTGTAATTTCGTTTTCTATTGCATGAATGACTAAAGAGGCAAGTTGCTACCAAGTTTCTAGTGTGTCTATTGGATCCAGTGGTTTGGGATCAAGAAAGATTGAATAACTGAAAGAGTTGGGAAATATGTGCACTCGGTCTATTAATTTCTGGTTTTCTTGAATAAAAAAATGATATATTGTTCAATTCAGTGTGGAATACACTAATTATTTTAGTAAGGGAGAAAGAAAATTTGAAAAAGGATCAAGAAGGAATATGTTGAAGGAAATTATGCTTTGGATAAAAATGTTATTCGTGGAGAAGGGGGTGATGCTCATGGTGCTCGATAGAATGGATGACTAAATTCCCCTAGTAGAGGATGATTAAAGGAGAGGATGATGCATGTAGTAGTGTGTTGTTTGGATAAGGTGATTGTGTGTGAAGTGGTAGTACACAGGTCAACCTAGGAGACAATGCGTGTATTTGTAGTGCACAGGTCGCACTGGAAGATAGAGCATGCATTTGTGGTGCACAATTAGGATAGGATGGTAGGGCATAAAGTGTTTGTGGGACAAAAAAAGAGGAAAATTTTGTCTCCCATAGTGGTGGGGGAGACGAATTGACAATAGTAGATGGTCTTGCACAGCTATAAGTAGATAACTCTTTGGGTCACCTCACGAGAAATTTCAGAAGAATATGGACTTACCCTTGTTTCTACCACCCCCCTTGTTCATTTTTAATCAAGAAGAAACCACAGTAGACAATAAAGAGATCATAAAAGAAAGAGAAGAATAATTAAGAAGTGACGAGACGAGTGAATAAGAAGGTGACATCAACAATACTTTACCCCAAGCAATAGTGGTGTGGAAAAGTCTAGCTAATAATAGTCAGAGTAGAGGAACTAGTTCAATTTCAAAGATGGCAAATAAAGACAATACAATGAGGTTTCCTATGTTCCATGGAACATGTAAGGATGATGTAGAGAAACATTGGTTTAACTATGAAGCAATATGGTCTATAAAGAGAATAAAATATGAAGCAACTAAAATCATGCAACTAGAGACTACGTTCAAGGATAGATCCTTGACGTGGTACATGAAATACAACGCTACTATGCCTGCGGGACATGCAATATCCCTAGCCAAGATTAAGCAATATCTACTTAGGGAGTTTCATAAGCCTAAGTAAGAATCCCAATGCCTTACATAAATCAAGGAGATCAAATAGAAGGAAGGATAAACCATATGGGACTATGACCAATGGCTTAAATTATTATTGGATAGGATGACGTTCCAAATCCAAGATGCACAGCAGAAAGAATGGTTCATTGTGGGGTTAATCCCCCATATCCAAGTCCTTCTCACCTATAAAAGGATGGTGACTTATGTAGAGGTATTCAAAATAGTGATGTGCTTGGAACCTACACTTGGATGCGCAGAGACATCAGTGGTGTTGGCGCAGGTTCAGTCACAACTAGCCAACCTAACGATACAACTGCAAGATATGGACAAGAATAAATTCATGCACAAGCATGTATGGTGTACTACATGTCGCTTTGAGGGGAATCACTGAGATAAGTTCTCGATCCTTCCAAATTATTTATCTATGGGTGCACCGAGTTCATTTCCATATGGATGGTCTAAATGGTGCAAGATATGTAGACAATTGGGACATGTGCCACCCCACTATCCCACATTGCAGAAATATTAGATGATAAATCACACTCCATTCTATGAGTTTTGTAAAACTATCGGCCATAATGTCAATAGTTGTTTCTCCCTCTAGTTAATGTAATATAACACCTGCGATGCATTCCAGGTATAGGAGGAGCAGAAAGTTTGTGAGGGCAGTAGTACAGACACAGTCAGATACCAAGGAGGCCCCCAAGGTGGATATGGGCACAGTTGTGACCTCAGATATGATAGAGGAGGAGGTAGACCCCGAACATGTTTTAATTGCAGTGAGATTGGTCATGTCTCATGATTTTTCACCAAACCGCGCATTCTATGTGCTTATTTTTATAGTCCTAAACATGTAACTAAGGATTGTTCTGACTTACTAAAGAAGTGGGAGGACAAGAAGACCAACTATAACACGGTGGATGTTGATTCGCACAAAAAAAGAAGAAGAACGAGGAGGATGGCGTCTAGGTAATAACTCATGGAGGGGTGATGATAGAGGTAGAATTCAAGCATGGTGAAGGCTCGGGTAAAAAAATGGACGAAAATATCATAAAATCGCCCCATCCCCCTCCAAATTTTGATGTTTCTCACTAGAAGTATCTTATGCACATTGCACAAAGAGAACTCAAATAGGAAGGAGTGCACAAGAAGCTAAAATGTGCGACTCAACGGTCTCTTGAATATTCACAGATATGGGAGGAAGTGTAGAGGGAGACACAAAGGTCGCTAGACGAAGATCAGATATGTGAAGAGGTGCAACAGGCGATACATAGGTCATTGGAAGAATCTTGCACACATGAGGAATTGCAGTGCACGATGCAAAGATATTTGGAGGAGGCTTGTATGCACGATGAAATAGAGTGTGTGACCCAAATATCGATAGAGGAAGCATGCAAACAGACTACGTTGTGACGTGCTAAGAAAAAAACATACGAAGAATAGTTTCAGGAGGAGTTCCAGTGCACAACACGTGTAGAATCCTTGTGCAACTTAGGTCACATGGAAAAATACGAAGATCAAGTCAATACATTCTTACATTGTTGTTTTTGATTTATTAAATATACACCTGCTACAAGTAAGTTGAACCATATGTTAGCTATTTTCATGAAAAAACAAGGAGAAGAGACCACCATATCAACTTCGCTGCCAAAAAGGGATGTATGCCATGTTAGCAAGAAAAAGTGCATTGGACGAGAGTTTAAGATGAAAACAAATATTGGAGGGTATGACATGGATGAAGTCATGTTGGATCTTGGATATTATGTGAACATTTTTACCAAGAAATATTGGGAAGTAATGGGTGAGACTAAGTTGGTATGTTTTCCCATCCAGCTCTGATTGGCCAATCAATATAATATCTACCCCATAGGCTAACTAGAGCAAGTAGAGGTGAACATATAAGGAGGGAAAACAAAGTTTGAATTTGAAGTCATTGATATCATGCATGAGTCCGATTCATATCCTGCATTATTGGGGACTAACTGGGCCTTTGACAATGATGCGATGTTAAATTTGAAGAAGAGGCAGATGTCCTTTGAAAATGACACCTTGTGCGAGGTCGCGCCACTAGATCCATATATGGGTGATCACTACAATGAGCTCATGGATAAGGATGCATGTACCTTGGTCATTGAAAATATTTACAAAATCATGGGGCGCAGGGAGGAATACATCAACCCCACTACAAATGGTGAATCAAGTTGTAGGAGTGTCAAGTCTTATGACATGGATTTTGAGGATGTTATGGATAGGTGGAAGAATAAGCTATACGAAGTCTCAACAAGGAGGTGCATTCATATCTCTATCGAAGAGCTCGTGGAAGACTTTGGATCCTATTTGTATGATGGGTTGGATTCGGTGGATACATTGATTATGTGGATATGGTACATTCTTGAGTACCAAAGGCCTCGCACACTTGACTCAATACTAACAGGGATTCCTGTAGGATGGTGGGTTCCACACCACCAACCTTACCAAGAATGGTAACCATAGAAGAAAATATGCATGAAAGATTCTTAACTATAGAAACTGTCCCTCACATCACCACCTATCTTTGTGCAAGAGGATGGTTAGCCAAGAAATGGAGTGGCACACACTGTAAATATTTAAACCTCAGATCTGCATTCCCACATCCATCCCCTATACCAATCATCCCAAAGTTGTTTTTTCACTAACATGGAAAGCACCTACACATACTCTAGAAATGATCGCCCAATTCATAAAGCTTGAAGAATCCTTCATAAAAATCCCACAATTCCACCCCAATCCCATGGATCCAGTACTAAATATACATACAAGCATTGATGATCTCTTGTATCAATGGATACTGCAAGAACTAGATAGACCTGATGCCAAACCCCCGACACAAAAGTTGCTCAAAGGAATAAGCGTGGGATCACATTGCAACCCACTAGGGGTTGCTACAATCAAATAACCTAAAAGTTCAATTCAAGCCAGGGTGCACATAAAACATGCACAATGTGCCCAACAAATAAGACTCACGTATGTACAGATAAATCCATAGTATTTTTATTAAGTACAACTACTAGCAACAACAAATTTAAGCAATGGTCAACAGATCCTCTTGATCAATATGTCAAACATTTTCAGGTATCATCGGTAATAGAGTATTATCCAGTCCATTGACAAGAGGATAATTGACCCAATTCCATATTCACTGCAACCATAAATTTCACCACTTAGTGGAAAGTTCGACATTTCGAGCCTACTCACCAACCGTTAACCATCTTCATTCACACATGTGGAAAGGATCATGGGATAATATTATTTCATCCCCAAAATATGTAAGAATGGTTGACCTTGTAACACAAGTACAATGTCTGGGATATGATGACCAATTCACGCGAGCCTTAGACAATTTTTCTGGCGGATACGATCATCGAAAAGGAAAGTAAAATTACTTCCAGCAGATTCCAAAAAATATGGGTACGAATTCTATTCCGACGTCTCATTCAGCAAGGAATATCCTCAAGACGACAAATTAGCATTGGGATCTCTTCGGTTGCACCATTCCATCACCATATTCTAGGTAGTCTTTACTCCATCACTCCCACTGGACTTATCTTACTGAGAAAAACTATGTAATGAGCATGCACAACTCTGTTATGTGCACACACAAAATTGAACCCAAATATTTGGGTGCCAACATGCTCCCACCACTATTATCTAGCTCATCCTCAATCCAATTGCTAAAGGTCATAAGGAGGATAGTTGGAGTAAGAGAAAATCATCATTCAAAAAAACAAGTTGTGCGGACGACCAGACCCGTGTAAGAGAAAATCATCAATGCAGACTATAGTTGCAATGCGACTCAGGTCTATGAATGACTGATGCAGGACACATTATGAAAGATGGAGTTGGAGTGTATGGGGGCATATGATCCCTTTAGAATATTTTCTAGTGTCAGTGGAGGGGAATAATGGATTTTCTTAAGGCCCATCATCAAACACCGAGAACTGGAGAGAAGTAAGGAATTGTTCAGAGAGAGTATCATTCTCTGCATGTCTTGTGATTCTAGGACGGCTAGGTTGAGCTATTTTCCTTGGACGTTCTACTAGAGGAGGAATGTGGGTCTATGGAAAGAGGTGAGAGAAGGGGGATCAACAATGGGTGTGTAAATATACACAAGCCATGGAGGTGTATGTGGAGGAGGTGGATTTATGACGAAAGAGGAGGCCCCTCCATGTCAGAAAATGGGATGATACATCGTATGGGTTGGAGATAGGGGCCCTCCCTATCAGCAAAGGGGATGAATCATGGAAACACTTAATAGAGGGAAAGCCAAAACTTTAGTAGAGTATAGGTTCTGCCGAATAATTTTTTATATAATGTTAAGATGTGAAAGAACCATAGTGTGGGAATGGGAGAGGATAGGTGGGGAAGCACACGTCTTGAGATGTATGTGAAATTGGGCCATGACAGAAGTGAATGATAGGAAGTAGAAATTGGGGGTGAAGGGAAACAAAGATCAGGAATGTGACGTGGATAATTTCTCCAAGGAGTTCATAGAAAATCATGTATTTATATCATGGAGACATGGGAGGCAAGGGGGTCAGTAAGACAAGTCTGGTGGGGGTGATGGAGTAAAGACTACCTAGAATATGGCGGCATAATGGTGCAACCGAAGAGATCCCAATGCTAATTTGTCGTCCTGAGGATATTCCTTGCTGAATGAGATGTCGGAATAGACTTCGTACCCATATTTTGTGGAATCTGCTGGAAGTAATTTTCCTTTCCTTTTCGATGATCGTATCTGCCAGAAAATTTGTCTAAGACTCGCGCGAATTGGTCGTCAGATCCCAGACATTGTAGTTGTGTTCTAGGGTCAACCATTCTTATCACTGATGTTATCACTGAGGAAATACACCGGACTTATCAATCATTGATGTTATTCCCCCCTGTCAGGTACAAGGTGATAATATCCACATATTTCCACTGCAAGATGTGTCAATACTCAAGAATGAGTTCTTTGGTATGACTTATATATCTTCTTGATTGTTGATGACCATTTCCAAGAAGTCATCCACCCATACAAGTTATTTACTCTTCTAGATTTATTTTGTTTGGAAAATCTATCTGAAGAATGATTATGATTTCCACAATGCTCACAAGGATGAATATAAAAAAGATGATCCTCCATGTGGCCAACTTAATGACAATGTTGGAATTTCATATTTAATTGTTTAACTAGAGAAGGTGAATATGAACTTTCTTGAAGCAATCCAACAATTTAAATTTGTATTGGTTTGGTATAATCCATAATATGAAATGAAACTTCCTTTTCATATATGAGACATGTTATGTGCTTATTTTCTCTACTTTATTCCTAGGGTTTGATGATTGGCTTAGAAAGAGAAAGTTGAAATTGTTCATGAACAACTTCATCTTCATCTAAACTTGTATCTAAAGTTGGCTCATTGAATTTTTCTTGCATTGGTTGTTGATTTGGATCATCATAATCATCATCATCGTCAAAATAGAGGAGAGGGTTTTTCTGAACAAATGCTAGTTCAAAATGTTGAAGATTATTTCATTGAAGTTCATCATGCAAAAGCTAAGTCTGAGTTTGAAGAAGTTATGCTTTGGCTTGCGAAACTTGCAAATAGATTAGAATAGATTGACAAGTTTCTTTGTTAAGTATCACTATATTGTCTTCAATAATGATTATTATATTTTTCAATAACTCTAATGACTCCTCAACTCGAGTCATTTAAAGAAAAAATTAGACCTCAAAGGGTTTTTTTTGCAACTCCACCCTTTAACAATCTTGATTCTGGAGTTGAATTGATATTCAAGATTAAATGTGTCTTCTTTAGATCTCCAAAGAACTTCCAAATTATATTTCATTTGTGTAGTAAATACCATGAGTGGATAGCCAAGAAAAAATATTTAAAATATATCATCTGAAAAGTGAGGGCAAATGAAGTCACGCAGAAACTGAATGTTTTTTTTTCTCAAGTAAATTGGGATGCCCTCAAGACTAATATGTCAAGGCTAGCAACAAGTGCATACTGGTTTCTTTCTTTATGTTCACATTTTGTTCAAATCTTATCTATTTTGAGTATCTTTGATTATATACCTGGAGTAGGAGATATACACTTGTTCAATTTGTCTAGATGTATGAAATGCTTGATTAAAGTCCCATATATTTGAACAACCTAATATTATGCAGTTAATTGTTGCTACTAACGTGTATGGATGATCTTCCCAGCGCAAGTTATTTTTTTGGAAATAAACTACATCCAACGTAGAAAACTCACCCTTAGAACAAGCTTGTACAAGTGTACTCAAAGATTAGAAAGGAGAAATTCAATCTTTATGAAAAAGAGAGTATATATTCTAGATCTACCGTAGCCCACCCCCTAATACCAATAATACTAATATATTATTGAATATTACGTGGTATGGATCCGAGGCTCTTGGGATCATCTCCTTAGTATTTAGGTCTTCCACAACAACATAGACATCCAGGGAGAAATCTTTGTAGCATGAATTCGCGGGTTTGATTCCCAAAGATACGGCGATGGATGCAGTTAAGAAGGATTTCCAAATAACTACGTGTCTTCCTTCTAATTGGGTTCACCAACTCTACTAGAGTCGTAATTTGGTCGTCCCCTCTCCGATCGAATAAGCGTGGATTGAAATTCTAGAGAAAAACTCCATTGAATTAATGTTGGTTGGAATTAATTTAGAATATTGGTTGTATATTTCTAAGTGTCCAAGTTTCCCACATTCATGAAATGAAATGTTGTCAAATAAACAAATATGAATAAAACCCTATAAGAATACTAATATGTGAAGGCTCGGGGAACATGGTTGGACCGTGGCTTACAAAAGTTGTGCAAGAAACGAACTTCAACCCATTGGGAATTCGATAGCCTTTGATTTTTGTATCTTGTACACATTATTGAAACAAGAAGGGGCCTACGATTGATTGATAGATGCAAACCATACAATGATATTGAAGAAACCCTAACATGTGGAGAAAACTACAAGAGATGGAAAACTACCATAGTGACCTAAGAATTAGGCGCTCTAATATCACTGTTAGAATGCATACGAAATGGACATCAACATGGAATGGTTTTTCATTAATACGATACACATATAAATACATGTAGATGACCTTTGGATTCATCTTCCAAGAGGTATATTGGACTCCCGATGATTGTTCCTATCACTTCATTTTCTATTGTAAATAAATATTTTAGATCAACCTTAAGGTTGAAATTTCATAAGGAATAGAGTTAGGAAGCCTCTATTTGAGATGAAATTTCTAAATTTTCATTAAAAGGAATTATACAAAATTTCAACAATGGGTCAAATATATTTTGACTGAGATTTCTCACTTGGTGAAGAAGGAGTTGAATATTTTAGATAGATTGTACCTGGAAGTGGTGCTTAATTTATTTACAAGTTGTTACGTGTGATACCCTAACTTGCTTGGAAGAAGCACTTGAACCCTTGAAGGGTTTTCCTACTTATTTCTCATTTAATTTTACTTTGATGTGTGTTTCATATTTGTAATAAGATGATTTTTGGTCTTGGAGAGTATGACAGGTTAGATGGTGATTCTAATTTCATACCTTGGAAGATTAGGATCAAAATTCTTTTAGATGAAGATAATATTTGGGGGCATGTTGAGAAAGTTATAAATTTCCTACTAATACAAAACTATTGGCCTCTCATGTCAAGAAGGTGCTTAAGGCAAAGAAAAACATCCTTGATTTGATGAAGGATCACTTCATCCCTCACATTGTAGAGAAGATGACTAGTAAGGATACGTTTGGTACTTTTGTTGGTTTTTTTCAATGTACTCATGTTTCTCAACAAATTCTCTTTAGGAACAAGAATTAAGATGTCCAAATGACCAAAACAAATACCATGCTAGCTACCTTACCAATGTCAAGAGTTGAGAGATCAAGTGTTTTTCGTAAATATGAAGGTGGAGGATAAGGTGTTGGTGTCTATTAACTTGAATGGACTTTCTCCATATTGCATGCCTTTTGTCCAAGGTGTTTGCGCTCATGAAGATTTGATATATTTTGTAAGGCTTTGGGATAACGTTGTGTAGGAATATATCATGTTTAATACCTATTCAATGTATGAAAAGGGAGTAGAAGAAGTATCCTTCAATAGGAGGGAAAAAAAAGGAAGTAAGAAAGGGAAGAACTAAGGTGAGAATGAATATTGAAGTACAGGGTAGAAATACAAGATGAAATGTGTTAGGTGTCACTAGATGGGACATCTTGCCAACTATAGTAGGAGTGAAGGAGGGATAATCCTAGTTTGAGACCACATTCTCCTTTCTCTCTTATTTATGTTCTAACAATATGCCAAATGTTGGATGGTATGTGTATAGTGGAGCATTGAGACATATGAATTATGACATGAAACTCTTTAACATGAATTAGGAGTAAGAGGGAGGTATATGTGTGGAGTTGTGTGATGATTCTATATTTATTATGAAAGGATTAGGATCCATTTTTTTTTCGATGCCATTAGGTAATGTTCTTGATTTGAACAAACTTTTGTTTTTTACTAGGTGGAAGAAAAATATTCTTTTATTTTCATGTTTGGGGAATCATTAGTGTGTTTTTTTGTTGAGAATAATAGTGTAATATTAGTTATTGTAGTCTAGCTAGTTGAAGGACTTTAACTAGAGGTGTGTAAGATGGTGGCTTTTACATGTTTCTTGTCGATCCATAGAAATTGTACATTCCAATGGGAAGTTGGATGAGCTTTATAGTCTTGAGGAGGCATATGTAGATAATGTGTGGTGGGATGGGTTGAAGTAAGGTTAAAAACCTATTATGGAATTAGTGATGGATTCCAAACATGAAATTGATAGGCGTATTAAAAAGTACAAGGAAAGGCATATGGAAATATGGTTATCACACAAAGAGGGAGTTGATAATGATGAGATATGTTCCTCATTTTCCAAGTATACTTCTATCCATACCATTATTACCTTAACAACATGTTTTAGATGGAATTTGTATCAGATGGAGGCAAAGACGTTTTCTCAAATTGTGTGACTTATGTAGTGTACATAAATCATCCCTAATTTTTTGAGTTTTATGAGAATAATACCCATGTTTGAGGATGAATTAATCCCTTTATGGGTTGTAGTAGGTGCCACAAGCTTGACACTCTAGGATTGATGAGTTCCTACTAAACTTAAAGTTCGCCCAAATTACTATTAATCCAAATATTTATTATATGTATGCAAAATCTAATTTGGTTGTCTTGGTTCTATATGTGGATGATTTGAACATTATAGGTAGTCTAAATAATCTTATTATATGGTGCAAGGAAAAGTTGTCAAGTAAATCTCACATGAAGTACATTGGTCTATTTCATTATTTTATATGGTTGGAGGTTTGGCAAGGTATAATATAAGTTTTCATTGGGAAAGGAAAATACACTTTGGAGATATTGGAGAGATTATGGTTTTAAGATTGTAGATCCTTAGATGCACTCATGGCATCAAATTTCAAGCTTTCTTGTGATGATGATGATGATGTAGAGATATGTTTCTTGTAGAGGGTTGTGCCCACTTTATATTTTTTGGCTCCCTTAACTATCAGATAAATAAAGGAAGGAGAGTGTCAATTCATTCATACACACACACACTTATTATATATGTGAAGAGGGGAGAAAATTTGTCTCTATTTTTCTTTGTAATATTTATTGTATTATATCTATCTATGTTGGAGTGCTAGGGTTCTTGGAGAAGTTCAACGATTTTCTAGGATTAGGTGTTAGAAAAAAAGGACCACAGAGCAATCAAATAAGACAAATATGGAAATAAAACACAGAAGATATGCAATACAATAGAGACACAGATATACATGGTTCACCCTATGTGGGATACATCCAGCAGAGAAATTTCTAGGTCCTTCCTTTATTATTAGACAACAAATGAAGGGATACAAACTAAAACACACCCGTTGTAACTTCCTCTTCTTTCTCTCATAGTCTCCTCTCTCAGAATACAATATTCACAATAATACACATCCGCAATACAATTCTCCCATAAAAGAGGGTTTCCTTCTAGCGAAAACAAACCCTAACATACCATCAGATCTGTGAATTAATGATGAACGGTCAAGATTGACTATAAAATTAAAATATACATTTACAAGATAATTTTTCCTTCAGGGGCTTCACCCCTGAACCCCCACTAGCCCTTGGACCCCGTAGAGGGGGCAAGCCCCCCCACCCGCGTGGAAGGGTGTACATTCTTCATGGGGTATAAACAAAGTTGAAAACAAAGACCTTTGAATCAGGAAGATAATTAGGCTCCACAACCAATAATCTCCCACTTGGAGACTGATCACAACAAATCCAATAATGTTGTACCTACTGGAATATGATCCACCTTGGACTTGTAAAATTTATCATATTCACCTTCATGCTTGAAGGCCAACTGAAACTTAGCAGGAAATCTGTTTCTCTCTGGTTACTTCCTTTGTTAACACGTCTGCAAGATTATGGCTAGTATGTACCTTTTCCAACTTCAAATATCCATCTTCCAAGATGGATCGTATGAAATGGTACCTAAGTTGTATATTCTTAGTCTTTGAATGGAAGGCTGATTTATTTGCAAGATGAATGGAACTCTCATTATCACAGTACAACCTATTATTCTCCTTCTTCTTTCCCAATTCCTCCATAAACCTCTATAACAAAATCATTTCTTTACTAGCCTTTGTAGCAACAACATACTCTGTTTTTGTTGTTGAAAGGGCAACAACCTTTGGCAGTTTTGAAATCCAATTTACTATTATTCCACCTACATTAAAAACATACCATGTGGCCTCTCGTCTGACGACCCAAATACACTTTGGGCTCCGGAACTTTGGGGGACTTGTCCCCTCTAAACACAACTTGAAAACCTATGAACTTACTAATTCTGAAGGAAGCAAAGGGTTAAAGCCCGTGCAACTTACCTAGATCCGACAACTGTCGATCCTTACACTCAGATCTCAAAGGCTCGGATCAATTCTCCTCCTCTGTGCATTCCTACCTCTATATAGACTTAATCCTCTATGGTCCAGATCCACTCTCCAGCCTAGATCAATGACAGTTGAAGATTCTTCCTCGGTTGTTTTCCCTTTCCTTCCAAATGAAGGATTCTTCAAATTTTTCAAACGCTTGGCCTTTGAACCTTCCTTTGCAAGATTTTCTACTCGGCCTTGGATTGCACTTTGAAAACGCTACTCCTCCTAAGCTTTTAACTTGAAAAACATTCTCCCTGTGCACTCCTAATGCTTCTCCGGACTCTAACTTCTCAACAATTTGACTAAGTGTTGGCCTGATGCATGCCTTTCATGGGTCTTCTATGCGCACTTGCACTATTCTCCTCTGATCTTGAAATTTCTCAGACTCCTAAGGGTCTCAACCCTTTTCTCCTTCACATACTCTCCAACAACCTCCCGACTGTCTGTGCTCTTTTCCTTCAGAGATTTTACCAACACTTCAACAATGTGTTGGATTTGTGCACTCTTTGCACAACTTCACCTCTTGAGTCCTGAAATACAAGAATTCACTCATGATCCCCTTGCGCTCTCTATGAAAAATTGCACTCAACTCTCCTCCTAGTGTTCCCTCTTGGAAACCTCCTCACAAAACCTAAAGAAAATTATCACGCACTCCTTCTTCCTTCTCGATGCACTCCTTACAAAGCTTCCTCAGAGTGTTTAGTAACTCTGGCATGCCTTCTTCTGCACTATTGCTTATGAGCTTTATGAATTTTTCTGTTGTTCCCACCTGGCATGCTCTTCCTTGAACTCGAAATAGATTCCAAAATGCACTCCTTGCGTTGGATTCACATAGGTTTCAACCACTCTGGTGTGCACTCCTTGCACAAGCCTAAGAGCCCAAAACACTCAAAAAACTGCAGATAGATAATTTCTATCTAATTCCTTCAAAGGGAAACAAATATGCATCCATGTAATTCATATCAAGACATGGTAAAAAGAAAAAACATTCAACAAACCCACATAAAAACATACAGGGAATCATAGGCAGGAAAACCTGCTCTTTATATTAATCTGAATAGTTTTGTACAAAAGTTTATAAGGCCAGACTACTATAGAGTACTCAGATCTTATCCTCCCTTGAGCTCTCAAATGCGCCCACTCTTAATCTTCCTTCCTCCTACTTCCTATGAATTTTGAAAACAAAGATCTTCTACAAAGGAGGGGCTCTCAATCCTTCCCTCTAGCTACCTACTCGCATCAACTTACATTCAATTCCCATCTAGTCTGAATCGGATCTAGATCCACCTACTTGTCATCCATTAAAGGTGACACTACCCATTAAAATAACTCAGCCTGTCAAGCACACAGGCTCGGCCTTCCCTAAGTCTCCAAACATTTAATTTCATTAAATTTACATTTAAAATTTTAAATTCAAGATGAAATTCGAAAGGACTGCCACGTCCTTCTTTGGGATCTGCTCCCTCCTAGTGCATAGATGCACTGGTTGTTGGGATTTTTCTTAGGTGGAGTGATGCTCCTACATCAGAATCCACTTTACTGCCTCCTAATGTTCTTTACCTGTATTTTTCATATACATTCTCACAACTCCCACTGCATGTGAAATATCTGCTCTTGTGAAAACCATTAGATACATCAAGTCGTCAATTGTTGATGAATAAGGGACCCTGGACATGTGTTATATCTCCTCTTGTGTCTTGGGACACATTCCCTTGGTTATTTTGAAATGGCTAGCCAAAGGTGTACTAATTGGTTTTGCATTCTACATTCTAAACCTCTCCAACTCCTTGTCTATCTACTCACCCTGAGACAATGCCAATTTGTGATTTTTCTTGTCTCTTGTTATTCTCATACCAAGGATTTTCTTTGAAGCACCCAAATCCTTCATTGCAAATGAATTAGATAATTTATTCTTGAGTACATTTGTATCCTGCATATTAGACCCTGCAACAAGCATGTCATCTAAATACAATAGCAAGATAATATAGCTTCCATTTTATAGCCTTTTAAAATAAACACAGTGATCAAAATGACATCTACTATAAACTTGTTTTGTCATAAACCTATCAAACTTCATATACCACTTCCTTGGAACTTTATTTAGGCCATACAAGCTCTTCTTGAACCTGCATACCAAATTTTCCATCCCTTTGACCTCATACCCCTGTGGCTATTGCATATAAATCTCTTCATCCAAATCCCCATGGAGAAAAGTTGGTTTTACATCTAATTGTTCAAGATTCAAATCCTCTACTGCCACAAGACTTAAAATATTCCTAATTGAATTCATTTTAACAATAGGAGAAAATATTTCATCAAAATATATAATTTTCTTTTCTGAAAACACCTTTACAACAAGTCTAGCCTTGTACTGTCTAGTTATTTTCCAAGGAATCCATTTCCTCTTTCATGCCTTGCTCCCACTTCCTTTTTGTGTCTACCAACATTGCCTCTTCATAACTTTCAGGTTCACCAAAATGAATCAACAATAAAATTTCAAATTCCCTCTTTATATACTTGATTCTTATTCACCCAAAAACCTAAGAAAAAACTAGAGGGTAGATCTTAACAATTTAGGATTATAACAATGTTATCAAGTCATTTTCTTAACCTTATGGAAACCATGGCATCTTACTCTCATACCAACAAAAGTTGGAGTGC
>SNQJ01S0195484.1:0-17514 GCA_010110895.2 Picea sitchensis | reverse complement strand
TTACTGAGAATGGATGACTTAATGGATTGCTTAAGTGGAGAAAATTTATTTTCTAAGATAGATCTGAAAAGTGGATATCACCAGATCAGGATGAGAGAAGGTGATGAATGGAAAACAACCTTTAAGATGAATGAAGGTCTGTATGAGTGGTTGGTTATGCCATTTGGCTTGACGAATGCCCCGAGCACTTTTATGAGGTTGATGAATGAAATTCTAAAAGATTTCATTGGTAGGTTCATGGTTGTATATATGGACGATATACTAATTTTTAGCAAGACTAAGGAGGAGCATTTGAGACACCTAACACTAGTAATGAGGAGGCTATAGCAGGAGAAGCTATTGATCAATCTAAAGAAGTCCTCTTTTATGAAGATAGATCTCATTTACTTGGGGTTTGTGATCTCTTCGAAGGAACTGAAGATGGATCCAGAAAAAGTGAAAGAAATCAGAGAATGGTCGTCACCAAGGAGCATGTTTGAGGTAAGGAGCTTTCATGGTTTAGCAAGTTTCTATAGGAAGTTCATTAGAGACTTTAGTGGTATTTGTGCACCCATGATGGATACTGTAAAGAAGCGACACAATTATTTTAAATGGACAGAGGAGGATGAAAAGAGCTTCAATATACTGAAGGAGAAGATAACAGAATGAGCAATCCTGATCTTGCCAAATTTTGGGAAGACATTTCAGGTAAGATGTGATGCAAGTGGAGTTGTAATAGGAGCAATTATGAGCTAGGAAAATCGACCTATTGCATATTTCAGCGAGAAGATGAATGAGACTAAGAGGAAATACTCCACATATGACAAGGATTTCTATGCCATAATTCAAGCATTGAAGAAATGGAGACATTATCTTGTCTCGCAAGAGTTTGTATTGTACAGCGATAACCAAGCTTTACAATTCATAACCCGACAAGAAAAACTAAATCAAAGGCATGCAAAATGGGTTGAATTTATGCAAAATTTTACTTTTGTCATAAAACATATTGCTGGGAATACTAACAAAGTTGCTAATGCGTTAAGCAAGAGATGTTTAATTCTGCAAGAATTCCAGGTGGAGACCTTGGGGTTTGAACACCTTAAGGATATGTATTGTGATGATACAGATTTCAAGGAGGCCTACGAAGCATGTACAAGCCCTATACTGAGAGATAGAAGTAAGTGGAAAGAGTATATGGTTCAGGAAGGATTGTTGTTCAGAGCAAATCAATTGTGCATACCAAGATGCTCAATGAGGGACAATCTTCTAAGGGAGAAGCATAGTGGAGGATTGGCTGGACATTTTGGCCACTATAAAATGTTTACACAGTTGAGCAGTTCGTACTATTTTCCAGGTATGAGAATAGAGGTGATAAAGTTTGTGAACAAATGTAGGATCTGCCAACATGCAAAGGAGAAAAGACAAAACACTGGATTGTATCAACCATTTCCAATACCAGAGAGGCCTTGGGATGCAATAAGCATGGATTTCATGTTGGGAATGCCAAGAACACAAAGGGGATTCGATTCCATATTTTTGGTGGTGGATAGGTTTTCAGAGATAACACATTTCATCCCATGCCAGAAGACCAGTGATGCAACACATGTTGCAAATTTGTTTTTTAGAGAAGTTGTGAGACTTCACGGTCTACCCAGGAGCATTGTCTCAGACAAAGACACAAAATTTGTTGGTCACTTTTGGACGACGTTGTGGAAGAAGACGAGGACAGATTTGTCCTATAGCTCAACTTATCACCCTCAGACAGATGGGCAGACTGAGGTGGTAAATAGAAGTTTGGGAAACTTATTGAGAAGCCTGGTTACTGAACACCATAACCAGTGGGATCGGATTCTGCCACAAGCAGAATTTTCATACAATGACTCACCAAATAGAAGTACTGGAAGGAGCCCATTGCAAATACTCTATGGAATGCAACTCAGGGGAGTGTTTGATTTAAGGGACTTGGAACAAGGAGAGATCAGAAGCGCTGGAGCAGAGGATTTTGCTACTGAAATGCGGAGACTCCATAGTCGGATCAAAGAACAATTACAGAGTTCTAACTAGAAATACAAGCACAGAGTTGATCAACATCGTAGGGAAATTCAATTTGAAGTGGGAGATCAGGTTTTAGCACATCTCAGGAAGGAAAGGTTCCTAGGGGAACATATAACAAATTGAAGATAAAGAAGATAGGACCCCATAAGATCTTGAGGAAGTTTGGTGAAAACGCCTATGATATCGAGCTGCCAGATGGTATGGGCATTTCATCCATAGTCAATGTCTCAGACTTGTACCCTTACAGGAAAGACGACATAGAAGGATCAAAAGATCAAGGAAAGATTCAGTGGGAGAAGCAGATGCCTGTGGCAGAGAAGCTACAGATGGAGAAGATTCTGGATCAGGAGATTGGCAAGAAGACCAGGAGGAAGACTTATTTTGAGTATCTGGTCAAATGGAAGGGATGCCCAATAGAAGATGCAAGTTTGGAAAATGAAGCTGTCTTGAGGAAGTTTGCATCAAACTTCATGATATCGAAAGCTGCCGACAGGCGTAAGATTATCCATAGCCGTCTCGTGACTTGTACCCCTTAGCTGCAGAAAGATTTTACACAGAAGGATCAAAAGATCAAGGAAAGATCTGGGAGAAGCAGATGCCCGTGGTAGAGAAGCTACAGATGGAAAAGATCATAGAGATTGGCAGAAGACCAAGAGGAAGATTTATTTTTAGTATCTGGTCAAATGGAAGGATGCCCAATAGAAGATGCAAGTTTGGAAAATGAAGCCGGACATATCTAGAAGGTGGAAAGGAGGGTTTCATGGACAGAGTCCATGAATTTGCCTGAAGGGGAGAATGATGCAGAAATCGCTATGCTGCCATTTGCAGGTGGGGACTACTCTACACGGGAGAGTTCTTCTAGAACTTCAACATGGACAGTTACAACCGATTTTGGAATCTGCCTCCACTCAGCATCAAAATTTTCCTTTGGAGGCACGCTTGAACCAGTGTCAAATTTTACCCTTTGAGGCAAGTTTTGAATTGTAAACAGAGTAGGAGTTTCCACTTCGGCTCTGGAATGAGATTGAACTAAGATAGCATAGGATTAATTTTAGAGTAGGCAAGTATCCAGGGGAATCCCTAGAAACATTTTTGAGTTAGGTAGAAGTTTGTACACCCAGTTAGAGAGATGCAATACGCAGAGAGAAATTTGTTGTAAGAGAGAACTATGAGTTAGCAGGAGATCTCAGTGTTTTGAGTTACTATAATTTTGAATGTATTCTATAGCCATTGGGCACTTGTGAATATAACATAATGGAAAATTGATCCAAATGTATGGTGTGTGGACCGTGGTGCATTTTCTTGTCATTTCTGTTTACATGAACAAGTGGATGGAACTGCGGAGTTTTTCCTAGCCAATTGTTTTCATTGAAGCTTTGGTAAGGTGCATCGAGCCGTAGAGGAACGTATGATATCATGAGGAATTCTTCTATGATAAATACTAGATCTCAGCATCTAAATCCCTCAAACGCAAGGAGTGCATCAGAAATCAAAGTCCGAACCAGACAGTTCTCAGGAGGGATAACGCTTCGGAAATTGTTATCGAGATCCAAAAACTCATTCCCTAGAAGGAACTAAGACTGAAGATCTTCAAGACTTAGAAAATATTCTAAGCATGAAGCGAGTAAAAGCTTAGGAGGAAGAATGTCCGATTTGAGGGAGAAGCACAGTTTTTAACGTCACAGATCCCGAGAGGGGAGACCCCAAAGATTTGAATGGATGGTGGAGAGTCCTTGAGGAAAAACGTCGAAAGCCCACTAGTTGTTGGATAAGGTGGAGCTGTGAGGAGGTTAGCGGCGAGGGATTTTGATGTCCAAAGCTCAAGAGGAATAGTGACCATCGATCTCAACTAGATCTGGACAATCTATTCTTCGTGATTTCGGCACTGAGTTGGAAGGATGACATCCTTATCTCTCAAAACCAATTTAATCACGTAAATAGCAAATAGTATTCAACGCGGGACCAGGATCCAAGGATTATTGTGGACATTGATCTAATCAAGTCACTTCCAACGCTTTGTTTCTTCATTTCAAGATTCCTAATAACCGGTATTCCAAGGAGTAGAGATATCCTTTGCAACTAGATTTTGTAAAACACAAAAACCCCGAAAGAACAGGCTTGGGACATTTCAATATTTCGACAACCAGAGATTCCAAGGAGAAGACATATCCCTTGTAATTCCGTGATTTCGTGAATGCAAAACCTGGAAGAATAGGTGCTGGGACATTTCTCCATTCTGACAACCGAGGATTCTAAGGAGAAGAGATATCCTTTGCACCCAAATTCCACTAAACACAAAACCGAAAAGAATAGGCTGGACATTTTCGTGATTTTCAGCAATTGGGGATTCCAAGGAGCAGAGATATCCCTTGCATTCTGATTTCATGAAACATGAAAACCCAAAATAATAGGTGCTGGACATTTTTCATTTCGACAACCGGGGTTCATGACTAAGGAGGGGACGCTTTATCTTGTGAAGTCCCGACCCAAGATATTTTGGCATTTTGGAAACCAGGGGTTCGAATGATGAAGGGATGGGACACTTGACTTGTGAAGTCCCGGTCCATGATGCTTGACTTGTGTGTTCATTTGAAGGGCTCCAGTTTGGAACCGTAAGGGCCATTTCGACTCCAAAATCAAAATATCATGATTGAAGGTCAAGGAATCCCCTTAAGAGGATAGGGATCTGCATCTCTTTCTTCTTTTATCGTGAGGAACAATGTTCACCGTCTCCGATCCAACAATCATCGGGTCTCTGATCCCATGTTGAAATCGCCCTCTAATTCAAAGGAATGGTCATGATCTTTCGAATCCTTACAGAGGGTCTATGACATTCTGTCTCCTGCATATATTATGCAATGCCATTCCTAATGAGATTTTCAACTCCATGGTCAGAGTTTAATCTATAACCATGAGACTTTGACCAACAAACTGGATGCATACTGAAATTGATGTTTCAACTTAGACTGATAATAAATCAGAAGATACCTCTCAGGAACATACCTCACCGCCTACAAATACAGGATACCTCGCAGTCCACCTTTTCTTCATTGATACCTTCTTAAAATTGCATTATTAAAGAAAATACTGAACAACATGCACACACATCTAATGCATGCATCGCTCTAAAAGATTCGATTAATCCATACAATTAAATATACAACGGAAATAAATTCATACACAGATAATAATATCAAAACAAAGAGCACTTATTTTTATGAAATATGACACCAACTGGCTACAAACCAAGGACGCTCCACCCAACCATAGATAATATTTTCCAAATCTCAACAACATTGTCACCCTTGCTGTATTAAGGAGTCCACAAGGACAATTCCAGAGTGTTACTAGGATTCCCAAACTACTATCTCAAGATCTCACAAGCTTCCTATCACTCACACCAATCCAAGTACCCATCTCTTATCTACCCAGCCTACACCACCTCGAGAATAGACTCCACCTTCTCCGCCACGAGTCCCCTCAGTAGTCATTCTCCTTATTTTGAGCCTCCACTAATCGTCCGTAATCTCAATGTTGAACTTCAAAATTCCACAGCCAGAAATGCTGGACATAGGGCACTGCATATTAGACATGTAGTCCTCAAGGCATGACTAGATCACACCAACAACCACTAAAACAAACTATCCTGTGGCTAAGTTCTACGGCAGCTCTATTTCCTTGGCCAAGCCAAGACACAGGTGCTGATGGATTGATGGACGAGTCAGGGGGGTGCATGGGAGTTCATGAGGTAATAATGAGTGAGGGAAAGAGAAACCAATGAACTAGTTTTCAATCCAACCCCCCTATTAGACCAGAGGCAGGTTTAAGTAACTCTGTGGGGAAATCAAGAACCTCCCCGCCTTCCCCAAGAATCTCACGTAAACTATCCCATCCCTTAGGCAAAAAGGTAATTAACATAGGAATAAACATTTAGCCTCAATCCCTCCATGGAATCATAACCCCCTTAACTCTAGTCCTTGTCCGTCTTAGCACTCAACGATGTTTCATTATTAATAATTATCAAACATTACATTTCTAAGCATACTAGTGCTTTATTAATTTTTTGGGCACTGCCTCAAAGATTGTAAAAATATATTATTTAAAATGGGGGTTCGAAACCCATGGTGTTACACTTACTATGGACAACGACAAGCATTAATGATATAATAACCAGATTTACATACTTCCTAATGATGAGTTGAGAAGTATGATCTAAACAGTTTCAGAGCCACGTACATGGCTCATCTTGGTGTCATGAAGATGAGGGAAGACGTTAAACCTTTATTCTTCTCGAAAGGAGGAAGACGACATAATAACTATGATGGTGAGACAGAATACCAAGAAGTGAAGGTTGAACATAGACATCCTGGAGGATTACCACAGGCACGCATATTCCGTGAACAAATGGGAGGTCATTTCGATGGACTATATTGTTGGATTTTCGCCATTTACAAGGAGGCACAACTCGATTTTTGTGTAGTAGTAGACACTTGACAAAGAGTGCAGCATTTATTCCTGTGCATATGATGTATCAAGAAGTAGACATAGTTATAGTTTTTATCAACAAGATTGTGAGATTGCATGGAATTCTAAAGGATCATATCCGATTGAGGACGCTATTACATGACACTATGGACTACTTTTCCAAGAGGCCTTGGGAACCCAAATTAAACTTAGTACAACGCATCACCCAGAGAAAGACAAGAAGACAGAAGGAACAACCCAATTGTTGGAAGATATGTTACATATATACATGATGGACTAGCATAATCATAAGAATTCTTACACTGTAGAGTTTGAATATAACAACAATTATCAGTGCTAATTACACATGGCACCTCCTATCGAAGCCACTACAGTACAATGATACCTTGAGTCGATCGAATTTGGAGGATAGGTCTTGGTGAGACCGTAGGTTAATCCAAGAAATCGAAGAGAAACAAAAATGATAAGAGAAAGGATTAAACAAGCACAAGTCTCAAGAAAATGCTTATGCCAATGTGCATCACGTTGACCATAGCTATGAAGTTGGTGATCGAAGTTTCTTTGAGCGTGACAACCACACCGTAGTTCAAGCTTGGAAAGGGTGATAAAATCTCACCTAGGTAGTGGGACCTTTCGAAGTTGTTGAGCGAAGCAACGCATACCATCGATTGTCCTTACCTCATTCTTGGAGGCAAATGCAAGATGTTTATCTTGTATCTATTTCACCACATTTCTCCCCATATTGATCCAACACATGAGATTGACACGGAGTTCCTTGTGGTGTCGGATGATGAAAAGCACTCATGGTAGATCCAATCCACATTCTTGACCATCGCATTCAACAACTATGACATTGAATAGTTGATCAAGTCAATAAAGTCCAAGAGGATAATTTAGTCCACCGGCTACTTGGGAGGATGTACATGATATGACCAACAAGCTTCCATATTTATTGATAGTTAGACTTTTATATCTTGTCAAATGTTGATTTACTGCATTTGTATACTATAAAACTTTGGGACTTAAGTTTAAAACAAGAGGGGTGTATGTAACATCTTGTTGTTTCTTTAAAATGAATTGACTTATTCTTGAGGAAACTTGCAAGTGATCCAATGGTATATGGTTTTTGTTTCCACTTTATGGATTATGACGTTATGTTATTTGGATATCTATGTATAGACAAGTGCTCTTGACGAGTTTCTCCTGAGTGCAGGATAATGAGAGATTGTGGATGTTAATGGAATCAATGGACCTCCTGAACTGATCAATCTCAGGAGTGGAGTGTATATGGTTGGGCATTTCTATTTATGCATAAGACATATGATTGCATATTAGATGTTTTTTATGGATTGTTGATAGTGTTTCATTGATGGATGTAGCCTGATGAGTACTTGATAATCAGACTCACATATGAGTAAAAGGGCCATGCACAACAACTAGATATTGAGGAAGAGGGCAAATGTTCCTGCCACAACCTACTAGCATTCTTGTCTTGGCTCAAATTATAGGTTAACCATTACCTAGTTCAGAGATCAACAATGCCGAGGGCACTTGAGAGAGTCGCCACAAAGATTTTATAAGTGCGCAATAAGGCAAGGGTCCTTATTCCTTAGATACCCTAGTCTCACAAGGTAACCTGATGGAGTATTGACTCCAAGGGTTGGAAAACTACCAAAATCACCAAAGGAAAGTGGCACCCATGGAGCGCATAGTGCGTCTTAAAGGACATGTGCCATAATTAAAATTTGAAACAAAGACAAGTGGCACCCTTAGATCACAAAGTTCATATTGAAGGGCACATCACATAATTAAAATTTGAACAAAGGTGACTGGCACCCTTGGATAATGGAGGGCACCTGGCTGGCACAAGACGGTATTGAAAAAAAAAGGGAATGGGTCAATGCATCTAGGTGCCCTAGAAAACTGAGCGAATGTTAAACCTTTTAAAATCTTGAACACTGCTGAATTAACTGAACTGATATATTAATTATAGATTGAGTTTATTAATCATAGTTCCTAATGGTATAAGATTTTGCAATTGTGTCTTAACTAAACCTAAGTCTAGTTAGTGGGAGGACTAAAACAATTTTATAAAATAACTAATGAGGGGTAAATTAAATAAATTTAGGAAATCATGAAAATAAAATAAACCTAAAGAATTAATTCAATACACATGTGAGCATAAAAATATCAAATTAGAAATTAAATTAAGAAGGGAATAAAGCATAAAATAATGTGTAAGCATGGAAGGGTATCTAGATTCTAGTCTAAATAGGAGATGCTCTCATTTTAACTCCAACTCTATTTTAGAAAGGTGCCACCATAAATGGGAAAATAGGCGAATACAGACATCTAAGATGTTTAGGAGCTCTTTTAGGATGGTTGAGGGAAATTGAAATTTTAATTAAAATAAATGGTGAATTTGTTGGTGCAACCAAGGGAACAAGGACAATTAAATGGAGAGTAATCTAATTAATTTTTAATAAACAATTAAACGGTAATGCGAATCAATGAAAAATTATATAAAATAATGAGGAATGAAATGGTTCATGAATGATAATGCCCAAAGTTATGCTACTAGAATTTATTTGATTGATTGACTTGTGAGAGTTGGGATACCCATCCTCGACAATATAGTGGTAGCTCTACCTTATGAAGAAGCAGGGATGAGTTTTCCTCAAGTTGTGTTTTGCATGTCCCTTGTACTAGGGTTAAGGGGAAGAAGAGTACCTACGCTGGTTGGGAGGTACCGCTGAAGTCTTCATAGTTAGCAAGCAGGGATATGGAAGGATGAAGATCTTGAAGGATCGCCTTCGAATTTGTTGGCTTGCCACAAGATTCCTCATTGAATTTTGTAATTGCAATGTATTAATTTTATTATATTTCCATTGAAGTCAAATTGTATTAAGTGTTTATTATATATATATATATATTTGCACTTTTTATGCTATTTAATTCTCGCTGATTGAGATTTCATTGTTTTCATGAGGAAGTCACTTGCCCAACTCTGCTATCCCTAAGATATTTTTCTTCAATATATTTGAGTTGGCTTGCCTTCCGTGAGAGTTTTATGGGATCTACATCCCGACGATTTTTTCGCTCATCACCTTTGTGAGTTTACTTGGTTGCCCTCTCACGAATTTATTCATTGATCAACTCAACTTATCTCATCTTACCCAGTAAAACTACCATCACTTATTATCATTTTTACACCATCCAATTAGCTTATTATTGATGTTTCAATTATGATTATTGTCTGGGTGGGATCAATAGTTGTTGCATTAAAAAACAGATTCTGCCTTTTAATCCCTGGATCCTTCTTGAGAGTTTCGTCGCTCAACCAATTTACCTCCTTCACATTTTAGGAACATCTTACCTTAAAGTCCATCCTTCACCTTCACATGTAACCGCCTACGATGATAGCCTTTAACCTCCACTAATTGATGTAAATTCATCGTGAGCAAAGGTTACCGTGATAAGAGATTTAACTTATACATTTCAACCACGATTTTCAACTTACATCGACAACTTTTACTTTTGTTTTAAATCTGACCATAGCTATCGTACTTGATTTGCACTCGGCTTTGAATTTTATTTTGAACCCTCCTGATCTTCTTCCCTAACTATGGATTCAACACAAGATTTTATCCTTTGATGTTCCTGCGATTCATGGATTGCACACAATGATTTTATCCTTGGATCTTCCTGCAATTTATGGTTGCACACAATTATTTTAAACCACTTTGATCTTCCTACGATTCATGGATTGCACACAATGATTTTATCCTTTGATATTCCTGCATTTTATGGATGCACACAACAATTTTAAACCCTTGATATTCCTACGTTTTATGGATTCACACAACGATTTTAAACCCTTTGATCTTCCTGCGTTTTATGGTTACATAACCAACACATTTCACAATTTATCTCTAGATTTTGGAAGGATTTATCACCCCTACAACCATACATAGAGACTACCTGAGTTTCAAAATGTTTTCCTTCCGATTTTGGAAGGATTTATCACTCCAACAACCATACATAAAGACCACCTGAGTTTCAAAATGTTTTCCTTCCGATTTTGGAAGGATTTATCACTCCAACAACCATACATAAAGACCCCTATGTGTTCTTTTATTGTAATGCATTCTCTATAATTTGAAGGATTTATCGCGTCTGTGCCTTCACATTTGTGCTAGTGATTAGCTTCAATCTTCTCTACGTTGATGTGTTAAATCACTAGCCCACCTCTTGAGGACTCCACTCATCGAGTTATTTCTTTTTCTTTGTGTTTGATTAGATTGGTACTCTGTGCTTCAATCCTCGGTCAACGAAAACCTTTTTATCCTCGCGAGTTTTTCCTTACCTAGATACCTCTTTACTCATGGCCTCGATGGCATTGCAAAAAAGGGTCCACTTCCTTGCCATTTTTTTGAGTGTGTATTCGTGCACTATACATTGGAGTAATCATATCTGATATTTTCATTTTAAAATTAATTCTTATTCCAGTGCTCTTGTAAAGAATTACTTAATCCTCTTTTAACTTGTGCATATTGTGTTATAGATTCCTAGACACACCTTTTAGTGATTCATTTTAAGGTTTGCTACTTTTAGAATGGTGCAATAATGTAGTTAGATTCATTTTGTGGAGCCATCTAATTTTGTTTGACTTTATGACCAATAGGAATGAGATTCATCCAACTGGTACTACCCACTACTCGTGGAAGTCGTACATGAATGCTAGTAGAGGAACTAAGGGATTGTTTAGAGTCACCTTGGGAGCATAAACTAAGCCTTGGGGTCCCCTAAAATATACAAGTGGGATAACTAAATAGTCAATCATGTTGAATCATTGGCATGCTACTTGAAGTTATTAACTTTCATGTTTATGGAATTGGCATCCCAATTCAAATTAGTTTCCCTTGCACCTTGAAAGGATGGTGATGCTTGGTCAATTTAATTAATTGTAATTAATTGTACTTGTGTGCCATTAAAAACGTTGATGGGTGATTGCTTGTAATTAACTTCTTGTGCCCTGAACTTAATAGATTAGATTACTTCATTTGCACCATAAAATTTATGGATGATTATATTGAGCCTTAGTTAATGGTTGACTTGAACGATAAGATGACTAGCTTACCTTGCTCCTTTAAGTACCATTGATTCATGAACGTTAGTAGTTAGATTGCATTGCTTAATGGACCTCGATGACGCATAAAGGTCGTATTTTCTGAATTACTCATGCGTAAGGTAACCTTGTTGATTGTGATTTCCTTAGTGTTTAGAATAATTGTGTGCATAGTAATGATGTTGCTTTATGTTTAATTCAACATTTTGACCACATGCACACCCAGTGATAATGTTGGTTTATGGTTGACTTCGGTAATTGATTAATTCAGCCATTGAATATTGATGATGCATGATTGAATTAGAATTTGGCTACCTTTTGGCACCATTAAATATTGTTGCAAAGATGATTGATTTATTAATTATATTCTCTAGCCCTTTGCAAACCAAATTTGATATCTCATGTTCCTTGAATTGTTGAGATGTAAATGAAGGATTAATTGAATATAATTCTCATACGCAATTCAATATTGTGATGTATGACCAGTTGAGTAATTAGACTCCTTGAGCACGCCTAAAATATAATGTCTTGAATGATGTATTTTTGATATATTATTCTGTGCGAAATGAAAATTTATTATGAAGGATGATTGCATTTTGTGATTGGGATTTGTTCCACAAATATAACTCGATAATTTCTTTGCGCCTTGGAATTAATATGGTATATGATGTGTTATACGAATGATTTCTCACGTGGATTGTTTAATTGTGGTTTAGGATTGAAGGATTGATGAAGGATTATCATTGATGTTGTTGATTGAGCATAGATAGTTTGGACTTGCTTTTTCTAGTGATTTGCATTAATCTCCTGCCTCGCAATCAACCGCCAGCCCCTCAGACCTTAAGTGGTTAAAATCAATCGAATGAATCCTGTAATTGATTGTTGATTATGTTTCTTGGAGGTCCTGACCTTGTAGAGTAGGTTGGGTGGGTATTCATTTTATGGTTCATTATCTGATTGATTGTTGGATGGGCACTGTTTCGATTATGATGTGCTAAAATGCTACTCCACTTATGCTTATGTGTGGATCATGTGTCGTGATTTATGATGATGCATTGGCCTTGTGTCATTATTGATTTCACGGATGTTTCACTCTGTGATGCATTTATATATACATTATTTATGTGATCTTAAATTAAGTGTAGATTGATTATCATTTTGCTTTTTTCAAAAGAAAAATTATTTACCATTTGTGTTGCACTTTTCTTAGTTGTATGAGAGGGGGCGTTACAAATACCACATTTTGCATCCCTTAACATCGTCACCATATCAAATGTCTACTTGTTTGATATGGGTCCCAATTTAGAATGTTGATAAAAACATACGCATCACAACCAAATAATTTAACATTTTGAGTAATCACTAGATGACTTATTCATACCGCTTCTAGAATATTCCTGTCTTTTGCCGTACCATGGAAAATCCAATATTTACTAGATAACACAACTGCTTCTACCCACAACTATTGCTTCAACTTGGCATTACTAAACATGCCCTTTCGATCCTAGCTTCCTTGGTAATAATTTCCAAGTTCCATGGATATGAACCTATCTTCATCTCATATTCTCAAACACTTGATTGACTGCCAATGTTCTTTTTCACTAAAAGATATAAACACATCATTATTTCCATAGAGCCACCTTTCTAACCTGGACACACTCCTCTACATCGGAGTTTTCATTCGAAAAACCTAGACCAAATCTGTCCAAGCCGAATCTAAGTGAACCTTTGTCGCTCACCTCCAGGGACTTTACAATGGAGTCTAAGTGCTCCACCTTAACATGAACATCCCTTGACCAAATCTGGCCAAACAAGCCAAGTAATCCTTCATCGCCACCTCCACTCTGATTTACAATGAATTTCACCAAGTCTTTTATAGGGTTCATTACATGCAATCCATGGACACAATACCACGGGCTACTCAAAACATGGGCCCGAAAAACCCACTACTTTGACCTAAAAACAGATTTAATTGTTAACTCTTTCACCGAGTCAAATTTAACCCAACATACATGACCCCCACAGATTAAATATACCTAATATATGTCTAGAATTTCATAGGTGACCCAATATACCTTGGGTATGCATGCCGATCAAGTTCTTATAAACATGTGTCCATTTACATGCAATCAATATTTTTTACAACTCCAAGGTAAATATATTTTGTTTCTAATGTGACTCAACCATCACCACTCTTGTTGTTGCATTGTTGTACGAGCACATCTTTCATCTCGAGGTTCCATAACTCAAAGTTTTTTTCATTAAATTTATCCACTTCAAACTTTGAACTCTACACTTTTTCCATTAACACACACCTCCCAAAAAACTACAACTTATAAAACCAAGCTTTTAATATGAAGGAACAATATTATTTCAAGATTGAACCCCAAAATATTTAAGTAAAAGATTTAAAACAAAATAAATATTTAATGAAAACTCTTTAACACAAACAAAAATAATGTCCACCTTTATAAAGCATCCAACCATTTATTTAAAGAAAATATCATAAAGTTTAAAGAAATCGTTCCTTCATAACCTTGATACCTCATGTTCATAATGAAAAATGTTCGCTTTCACATAAAATATATATATTGTTCTTATAAATTGGATCCTGTTATAATGTATATGATGTGCATAATAAAATGAAAGGCCTCTTTAATACCTCTTCCGAATGGTTATCACTCTGCAAAGCATATTCAACAATTATAACTAGTTATCGAACCTCCACCGTTTCCAAAGAAAAAAACAATCGCGCAGGATTTTAACCTTAGTAGTCTCGGCTGCTCACACTCATATGATATTTTCCTCACCTACAGTCTCCACAAATAATTCTATATATTGAAAAAACACAGACCGTGCAGCTCCTTCCAGAACGAAAAAATTGACTGTTTTCCTCTACGTGGAGACTATTCCAGGATGAAATAATTCAATCTCCAGTGCTCGATTTGTTTACCTATGCGACTTCTTTCTTTCTTAGAAAATCCATCATCTCATCTTCTTCTCAAGACCCAGTAAACATCCAAAACCTATGAACCCTTGGCTCTGAATTTATCCAATGCAGGCTTCTTCACAGACAAAGTTGCTCGGCTCTTTCTTCCTATGTGCGTGAATGAACTCGTCGGCTCTTCAACTGATTCCCGACGAACCAAATTTTCTTCTCCCCAAGCCTGTACCATTTGATGGGCAGTGGAAGCATAGAATCAACAAGGCTTAATAGAAAAAAAAACACAACATCAATCAATCATACAAGAGAACACAGAATTTACTTGGAAAATTTATTTTAAGAAAAAAAACCAGAAAGTGATAATAATCGATATTCTTATTGATCAAGGGAGAATTACAGTAGCCAAACACATAGCTTACAACCATCCTCTCACTCATATCATAGTGTTATCCACTCACTTCAAACATACCTCTACTGGTATATATATGTATATATATATACATCTATCAACTAATTAAAGAAATTGATTACAATATGATTTATCACATGTTAAATTGTTCATTGTAGTACGCATTTACATTGTAAATTTATGTGTTGTGCATGCTACCTTATGGAAAATTAGTTAACACATTTTCAACATTTTAAGTTATGGACAGTCCTCCCGGAAAGGGTTTGAATTTAAAAATCATTCCATCACAGACTTATAATATAATTAATCTCTTTAATAAGTTATTGCATTGATTCAAAAAATATCGATTGGTAAAATGTCGGTGTTAAATCCACATTTTGCATACACGCATTTAAAACTTGAATCTTGAATCCACAAATGATAGGGAAACACAACTACCAATACATTTAAGGTACTAATAAATTGATCGACTAAATATTTCAAAAAACATTTTTTCCTTTTTGAGATTTTGGGTAAAATGCATTTTCATGAGTGTATTTGTTTATTTCATTGTTGCATAGCACCCCTGATGGTAGGATGGCCTTCTATCTGAGCTTCAAAAGAAGTTGGCTTCCCAACCCATAGTAGTCGCGATCCCTTCTTGCAATTCCCCATCCTCAGCTGGGGATCCACGGGAAAATCAAATTAGCATGGTGTTCATCAAAGTAAATGTGGATGGATTTCCTAGATACCCACGAAAGTCATAAACAAATCCTAAAACATCCCTTCCAGAAATGTCCCATACACGTTTGGGTGAAGATGTTTTTTCCCTCGACACAAGAGGATGTTTGGAATGAAAGGAATGGAAAGTGGACTTAGGGGCTTGATCGTAGGACTTGTGCATGTTGAAGTCACATGAACCGCACCGATATTTCAAACCATAACCAGATTCCAGATTCTTGGCAGCCATCACTTCTATATTCATATTGGAGATGAACGAAGCTCATGGTGTGTTGGTTATGGTTTCAATATTGAATTTCCCCCATTGTCATCTCCTCCATCGTCATGATTTTTTTTATTGAAATTTGTGAAGAGATTGTGTGTAATGAAGAGTTCATAGTGTATACCAATCAATTCTAAACTTGAATATGCCACCCAAGTAATAAAATCACACCGACATCAATAATAAATACCTTGATTAATGTCTCGTAAGTTGAATATCAAATCTGGACTGGTGTTCACACCGACATCAATAATAAATACCTTGATTAATGTTCGTAAGTTGAATATCAAATCTGGACTGTTGTTCAACAAATAGATAGGGATTTGCAACAATGAGAATATGAATTGGCAGGTGGTATTGACCTTGGGTGGTATTGGTTGACATGTTTCAGGAAAATCTCTTTTTATATACATATTTTTGGCATAAATTTACAATTGTACAATCATTCCACCATAAATAGATAGATTTTATAATATTTTAAATATATAATTGTACAATAATTTGGCGGTCAATGTATGGAGAAAAGAGTTAAGCAATTTATTTAATGTTAATTTTTATTTTCAATAATGTTTTATATTTATAAACTAGTTTAATTTATTTTATTTGACTTTAATAATTTATGTTCACTCAAAATAATATTAGGAAGTAAGTATTGTGACAAACATATTTTGAAATTGTGATATAGTCCAACACCTACTCTCTCTATGTAACTATTCTATCTTTTGAAATATATATATATATATAGTTTTAATTAAAATTTAAAACAAATATTATTAAATGAAAATAAAACATAAATAACATTTTTTTATGATGACAATGATGATGGTTAAAGGCAAAATTGGTTAATTGAACCTTAATAAAAGTAAGAGATTAATTGGATTTGATCAGATAGTTCTTTCATAGGTTAATTGGATTTCTTTAAAATGTTATTTCAATGCTTGAAAAACATTAAGAGAAGTGTTCCAAGATTGATCGGTAATGTTTTGACAACTTAGAATGTTAGGAAGGCACTCTAGGAGAAAGTGTTTTTTATATTCAACCCTCTTGGTGTCACAAAGGTGACAGATTCTTTTATGCCATGGCGTTTTGGATATTTCACAACTCCCAGTTTCACTATGCAGCTCATGAGCATTAGTTCTTATTTTAGAAATATTGATTCTATTCTTTAAGCTAGTTAAAAAATAGAGACACTTTTGATCTTCAATATTGGGGTTAACCAATTCCTTATAATATGTTAATTTTATTTTATCCTCTAATTCTTTAGCGTACAATAGGTTATCCTTAAATTTAGCTTGTACGCTATTTTTAATATCATTGATATTCTGTAGAATAACTTCTTCTTTTATTCCCTAATGATTTAGCCAAGACTTGGCATCATTATGTCATCCTCGCTTGAGCCATTGGTGATTTTTTGCTAGAGGCTAAAGAAATTTTGGGGAGCCTCTTGTCATCCATGTTGTTTATCATGTTCTTTTACATTAATTACCTAATCATAGATGTGCTCTAAATGGGGGAAACACTCACTTCTATGA
>SNQJ01S0195482.1:0-17515 GCA_010110895.2 Picea sitchensis | reverse complement strand
ATACCAATATTGTCTCTCCAATAGAATTTTATGATAACTTTCCCAATATGTGTTGATTGTTTTCCTTTTCAGGATAACGAACTTGTGCGAACTTCCACGTGTCACTATATTCACTTCAGAACTTGAAATTAGTACAAGAATATATTTTCTCCATATCCTAACCAATGGAATATGTATCAGGTTAGGAATATGTATCACTCAATTTGGAGTTATGTAGATTCATATATAACAATTTTCCCAAGAACACCTATTTTAAACTAAAACTTGGAATAATGTCGTTGGACCACCACCAACATTTAAATTCATGGTTTGTTTCCAAGGAGAGAAAGAGATAGAAATACCAATTATTTTTGAAGATGAATACAAAAATGATGTTTTATGTCTAGCTTGAAGATTCTCAACAACCTCCTTTTTCCTTCCTATTTATAGGAGAATATTAAATTTAGGTGACTGACCACTTTGACGTCTAGAATGACATAAATGCATGGACATAAGAAAAATAAAATCAACGAGGAGTTCTATTTTGAATTCGCCTCTGAAAGTATTCTCTTGGTATTGAATTTCAATGTCTCTAACAATGGCTCCCCAAGAACATTTAAGTTCTTTTCGGTTATGGGAAGTTTCAAGAATTAAGTAAAAAAGACAAGAAGAAATATTAGTTTGATCAAGAAATCTAAAACCAGGTTGTTTCTAGGAAGGCAAGTTCATTAAAATAATACAAATGTATAATATAACAAGAATAGAGAGTAAAATATTATTTCCCACTATGGTCACCAAATAAATGTTGATTAAAAGGAATGGGAAAGTCCTTATACCAACATTTTTGAATCTCACTAGGAAATCTAAAACCAGGTTGTTTCTAGGAAGGCAAGTTCATTAAAATAATACAAATGTATAATATAACAAGAATAGAGAGTAAAATATTATTTCCCACTATGGTCACCAAATAAAATGTTGATTAAAAGAAATGGGAAAGTCCTATACCAACATTTTTGAATCTCACTAGGATAAGATGATATAGGTGGGATCATCACCCTGTATTTATAGCTTAATAAACAATTCCAATCAACTCTCAAGCAATAAGTACTTGGTCCCAATGCTAATTTTTATATATTTAAGTGTTTCAATAAAGAAAATAGAAAAGTGTTGTGATTAAAAAATGTGATTTATAAAAGACAATTTTAAAGAAAGAAAATATGAAATAAAATATACAACAAATCCAAAAGAGAGACCAAAATAAATAGATGATTTTATTGATTTTCATTCCAAATTAGAGATGAAACCTTTCTTTACAAAACCATCTCAGAGTAAGGACCAAAGCTAGACTTAGAAGTCTATGGAAAAATTTTACATAACACAAAGATGATTGATGTCTTCAAATAAAATACCAAGAATAAGAATATTGGATCAACTAGCCACAAATGCATCATTGTCTTGACTCTCCAAAATAATTCTAATCAACACCAAAAACTAATTCATAAATCAAATTAAAATTAACAGACTATCGAGACAAATGAATAACCTTTTGAAGCATGCCAAATATCTAAGGCTTTAGTCCTTCTTCTTTTCACCTTCAATATAACCTTGCTATCAACAAGAGGATTTATCTCTCATGTAATTCAATAATGAATGAATAATGAATGAGATATCACTTCAGAGAAAGAACAAACCTTTATCATAATTTCCTCTCCATTCTCTCCTCCTTTGTCCTTGTTTTCCTTCTTATTTTATTCTTCAATGAGGAAGTTCAAGTCATTCAACTACCTTTAGTTAAAAGGCTAAATAATTTTAGTTAAATAGGACAACTTTAATAAATAATGATAAAGGATAATAAGTAATACTCATTAGGTGGGATCCCCATCTACCTCTTTATCTTCTTTACTTCTACTATTCTTGTTTCTCCATAATTTTAATATGCAATCCATGTCATCTCATCATCATAAATACATGCACATACAAAAACTCAAAATAAACATGCCATAAGTACACTTGTGCCTCCAAAAATATCATAATTATTCCAAAAATAAATCAAGTTGTACGTTGCCTCATAAATATGCTCAACAATCGAAATATCATCAATTCAGAAATTGTATTTTTATCGAATGTTGTCTTTCTCTATTTACTCTATTGCAACTACTTCTACTAAAGAAATCCATCTATATGATCACAAATACTAAGTTAGTATATACATACTACAACTAGTAAAACATCAAATACTATCTTCCATAATATATAATTTAATGATGGCCTTGAGATAACCAACAATCAAGCATGTGAGTAGTAAAGGGAAATTGAGTGAAAAAGGGAAGTAGTTAGAGAAGAATATTGTAATATCCTTTTCAATTATACATCCTTGCAAAACAAACATCCTTTTATAACTCCATAAACTAATAATGAGTTAGAACATGGGAATAATAATAAACTTAGGAGAGATGAAGGGTTTGTAATGCATGAAAATGAAATTAAATGATAAAATTGTATGATGCATGTTCATAATCCAAATAATTCTACTTGAAACTCATTTAATCATAAACTTTTGTTTATTATCTTTTTCAAATTTATTCCAAGTAATCATAAAAAAAACCTGTATATGCTAAATTTCCATCAAAATTTTCTTTTAAAATTACTTTTATTTTATATAACCTGGAAAATAATAATATTTTGAAATGATATATGATTCGTGACTTTGTCGAATAATTCCTAGGAAGTGGAACAATGAGGGGGTTTAGTCCTGTATATTTTGACAGAAAACCAGAAGAAAAACTTTCTTGAAAATACATCACTTCACATATGTTCAAACTAATGTAGCATATAGAGTATCATTCCTTTATAAATGACTAGGATAGACAAACCCTTTTCGATCTTTTTCACTTAAAGAAATCGGTATATTTTTTATTTTGATGAATAAATATGTAATGTTTTCCAAAATATATTCAATACTCAAACTCATCACCAAACATGGATTCGAAATCATATAGTGTTTCACACCATTCAAAAATATCTTTTAAATTCATGGCATCAAATCCATTTAGTAAATAAACAAAGGCTCCAATATAGCTCAAATTTGAAGTTGTGTGTTACTTCAAAAAAAAACTGTTGAGTACGAAAGGACACCATATTACATATATATTTACAATATTTTAACACATAGTCTTAAATCATGCATGAGGATATAATATTTCAAATAATCAAACTGATGTTAAATCGATAATATAACTCTGTATGAAAAGACTTTATTCGAACATGGATTTGAAACCCAGTGAATAGAAATCAACCCCATTATCAAGACTGCATGCCATCAAATCAATCATCGTGGGTTTAAAATTTGGGTGGGAACAAATTTGCAATAATGATATTAAATCGGGATCAAACCCAACACCATTCCTAGAAAAGGAGATTTAATATTAAGAACATATGTAACTTTGCATTCAAAATTGACAGGACTAAAGGAAAGCATAAAATCAAATGCAACATCCTAAATAATCTCATTTCCATAACACCAAATCAAAGAATATCCTTCTTCAACTATGCCTTTATCAACCATACATTTAAAACATTGGCAGTTTAGTGTTTTTTTAGGGGGACTAGGTCGAGTATAAACTCATCCTCTAGTTTGGAAAATACAAATGCATGCAACTTCAAACCTCGAACTTGAAAACTGTTAAGAAAATGCATAAGGCATATTAGCAAATCATTAACTGGTAAAGCCTCTAGATTTACGGGTTGTCACCCTCTAAGATGTATGCTACGAAAACCCATGAGAATGTCTTCAATTACTCATAATAAACGGTTGTTAAAACTTAAATATTCAACCAAAAATCCACTTATCAAACTATGTTTATGTGTAACAAACCTCCTCGCTAATGCTAACAAACCTCTTATAACAAGTGCAATTTTTTTTTTGTGTGTGTGTGTGCGCTGTGTACAAGGATAAAAATACATTCGACTCTCATGCTATACGATGATGAACATGACGCATGCAATACAATGACAACATAAAGATCTAAGACATACATAAACCTCTCCAAGCAATGAACGACATTCAACTGACAAATAATAAGACTGACCACCCATCCATCCTACCCTGCAATGTTTAGGATCTCCAAGACACATAAGTAACTGGCCTGTGTTCATCGATTTTAACCATTTAAGGTCTCGTGGTTGGCGAATTTTCTAAGGAACATGAAGGTGCTCCATATCCCTACCGACAATAATAGACCAAACAATATATGTTACAACCAAGTACAACAATAATAAATGAACATCCACATCCTCCACAGAAGGCGCAAGTCAGAAGGACTCTGACAACAACCAACCACTATTAAGCCTCGGCAATTATTATGACTCAAATTGGCATTAAAGGAAAGATCAATCACTCCATATGATTTCCATTAGTCGATGAGTTACCAAGTCCAACCTTAAGATAATGTACATTCAATTAAATGCAAATCCCCATTAACTAACTCATAATAACTTATTGTACTTAATTCAAGGACATTACATTTTGTATTTTATTATTAACACTGAAAATTTACAATAACATTTCCATAAAATAATAACAACCTTACATCTTATATCACACTAACCTTGCAATAAATTTCACTCATAATGCATCTTATATCATATTAAACAACAATAAAACCACAATAACCTTTTCTATACATGATAACCATATTACTTTTATATTATAAAAGCTTTGCAATTAAAATAACTAAACTGCAGTAACATTCCATCAATGATAACATCCTTACATTTTATATTATAAAAACTTTGCAACTAAAGTAACTAAACTATAATAACATTACCATAAATGACAACATATATTATATAAAAATCTTGCAACTAAAGTATCTAAACTGTAATAACTAAACTATAAATGATAACATCCTTATCATTACCATAAATGACAACATATATTATAAAAGCTTTGCAACTAAAGTAACTAAACTATAAATGATAACATCCTTAACATTATCATAAATGACAACGTATATTATAAAATCTTTGCAACTAAAGTAACTAAACTATAATAACTAAACTATAAATGATAACATCCTTAACATTACCATAAATGACAACATATATTATAAAATCTTTGCAACTAAAGTAACTAAACTATAAATGATAACATCCTTAACATTACCATAAATGACAACATATATTATAAAAGCTTTGTAACTAAAGTAACTAAACTATAAATGATAGCATCCTTAACATTACCATAAATGACAACATATATTATAAAAGCTTTGCAACTAAAGTAACTAAACTATAACATCATTACCATAATTATATTATAAAATCTTTGCAAATAAAATAATTATTCCACCATCGTGGCCAACCAATGACTTATCACCCACTAACCCTATTATTGACCTAGATTCACCAATTAGCAAAAATCATGAAGACATGTTTCAAACAACAGTAAGATTTTACTCTGGTGTTATTCTTAACACGACATTATTCCCGACGCAACATTTTTCATTAGGCATAAGAGAAATTAACCAATTATCTACAATTAAAGGGGGTTAACCCAATTAGCAGTAGTTATGAACCTAAGGGTTAAAGTTAACATTGTAAAGTAAAAGGAAAAAGCCAATTTATTTCCATAACCTTCTAACTAAATGACTAACAACAGACTCGCCTAGCTCAAAACCCAATGGGAAACTGCCGTAATAAAGGAAATTGTCTGAAAGGTAAATCGCTTACTAAGAAACTGGTGAAATGGTTTGTCAAAGATATTGGTATCACTGCAAAAGGAAAGAATAACTCAATGCTAGACCAACAAAGGAAAGGGGACATGGTTGAATTTATGAATCACCGGGTTAGACACTCGGAGAGAAGGTAGTAAATGATGTGCATAAGGTATTGGAGGAAGGCATAAATCTGTCTTCAGGATGGCAACATAACTAGTGGGTGCGTACAACAAGAATCCAGATGAATTGTAGGCTAAAAAAATGGGTATAATCAACACACTCCAGCAATGTCTTACAACCCCCAAAATCACGGGTAAAGGAGGCTAGCTCAAAGTAACGAGACTAAAGAAAACGGTACATTTAACACTTAAAAATGGTGAGAACAACATCTAAATCTCGCCCTCCACTGTGCAGTTGGAAGATTTATTTTGGGGGTACAGCTCAACGCCAGAAATCGTGGGCAAGATGCAATCAATCCTGGGCAAATCGTTGGCGTTTTGTTAGCAGACCTAGGCGAACATTTTAACAGCCCAACCGTGGATAATTTGACAACTCAATCAATATTTTAAAAGCAAAAAATGGGGCGTTATCAATCATACAACAATCATGTTTTAGAGGGCACATCGTGGTCTCCATGGAAATACACAAATAAACAAAAGAGGGTAAAATAAAATTGTATTCAATAAGAGAGGAGCTCAGGCACGCAAATGATAGCCACCGTTAGCATGAACACAACCTTATTAAAAAAGAAAATGTGGCAGCAACTTCACACAGTCACAATGAATTTTAAAACCCAATCGTGGGAAAATTCACACAGTCCTTCTGCCTTACTAATCACCGAGAAGACACCACGCAGACGGAGCGTGGTTCAACACAGCTAGGAGTAAAAATTTGTGAGCAAGGTGTGGTGTTGAGAATTCTCCAACCAAAATGTTGTCTAGCATATAAAATTTTGCTATCACTAGATTTGTTTTAGATGAAAATTTCGATATGATTACAGTAAGCAAAAAGGATATAAATTACTGCATGTAAAATTTCGCTAACCCTCATTCACATTAGATATAATTTACAGTAAATAAACTCTCATCCGTTGCATCATTCGCAGGCTATTATTATCCATCAAGCATAAAACAAAGAAGAGGAAACCTTTTACATCTGTCACATTTTTATTATATTTACCAATGTTGGAGTAATAAAAAACAGTGAATCCAACAAGAACTAAACATAGATTTAAGGTTAAATATTTTCTACTCAATACACACGCCGATCTAAATCATCAAACCTACAACATGCCATCGCTCAACAAGAAGCTTATCGCTTCCCTTTTTGCCCGCCTTTTCCGAGTCGCTCCCACTCACCTAATCAAGCCGAGACTCCCACCTCCAAGACTTCCTAGCCAATCGCTAGGGGTACCTCGCTTCCCCTTAGCCCCCGAAGCCACAAGGGGCCACACACTATCCATATGGTACGCCTAGCTCCCATGTCACTGGGCAAGGCCGGTAGAGCTACCACTCATATCCGAGATGGGAAATCCTAACCCCCACAAGTAATCAAATAAGTCACTAATCCTAATATTACTAACAACCCATCTCCCTTCCTCCTCCTCCTTTCTTTTTTTTTTTTTTTTTTTTTTTTTTTTTTTTTTTTTATTTAATTTAAGTTTTAATAAAAATCTTCTAAAATTTCTCTCCTAACGCATAAGTGTCATCCATTCCCACTTCGTCCAATAAATTATTTTCTTTAAATTAATAATTGTCTCATTTCCTCACCCACCCTTAGAGTTACTCCTAAATTTACCCTAGGTGTTCCTAGATTCCCTACAGTTTAAATACTTTCCCTAAAATGAAGTTGCTAATTCTAGTTCAATTTAGAAGGTTCTAATTGCATATTCTTTACTGTTGACTTCGCTTTTACCATAAGTTCCTTCCCTATTATAGTTTCCTCCATTCCTTAGTTTCAACCTTATATTTTCCCCTTTTACCAATAATTTAATACCTTCTTAAATTATCAAAAGTTTGGAATAAATTAAATGCCTCTTTATATTTTATAATTAACCTATTTTCACTTTTACTAATAATTTAATACCTTTAAATTAATGTTTAAATAAATTAATTGGGTTCTTTTATATTTTATTCCCGTGTTTTATTTAATTTCCTACTCTCTTCATGTTACTAAAATTTTATGAAGACCAAAATTATTACTCGGTGGTTTTTATTTTAACCCCCTTTTTTTTATTATTTTATTTTTATAGATATTTTCTTAAGGGTAGACAAAATTACCCCTAGCGAAGTTTTAGAATTAGAACATTGATTCTGAAGTGGGCAACATTTAATTAGGAGTTGTTTTAAATTTTATTAAAATGTTGATTGTCTTAGGGCCATCTAGGTTCGTCTTTATCACCATCAACGGACGCGTCTTTAGGACGACTAGGGTGCTCCAAGGGTGCCACTACTATCTATTCCTTTGCGCGACGCGTTCTTCAGATGCACCATGTGCTCCAAGGGTGCCACTCACGACCTATTGGTAGATATCAATAACCCCCTGAGTCAACACTCCGCCAGTGAACTTGTGGGACACTAAGGCTTTAAGGAATAAGGCCCCCTCATTGCATGCCTTCTAGAATCATCATCACGAGCCACTATCGTAGTCTTCCCTCACTGCGGAATCGTGGTCCCTCTCGAACTAGGTAATCGTTAACCTACAGCTCGAGCCACCGCGGGAGTGCTAGTAGGGTCATATGTGGATGTGCTGTCCACACCTCTCCCCTCAACCTCTCTCGGGTAATCAGGACCTTTACTCCATATGTGAGTCTGGTCACAGTTATTGTCAGCCTACATCATTGTGTTCTGTCCGATAAAACACTTGACCTCTTTTGTACCGGTCATCATCACGCTGTAAATTTGGAATCTTTTCATGTATATTTGTTTGAAGAGGTAACACCGAAAAGATGTATGGCCTCCGACTCAAAGCATACACCACTCGGTTCACCATTCCCTTAATGTAAGTAATATCGAAATTGTACTCGCTAAGCAATTCCAACCAATGTCGCTGTCACATTCGTGTCGCTTTGCATAAAAAGTGTTGTATTCCACAAGGATCGGTCTTTAGTTCAAATTATTTTCCAAAAAGGTAGTGTGTTCCTAAACCTTTCAAGGTATAATGATGGCTAATAACTCCAAATCATACGCGTAGTTCTCCCTCATGCCTTCTTAGTTCCCTTGAAATGTAAGCAATCACTCATCCTGCTTGCATCAAGATCACGAAAGCCTTCCTTGTATGTGTTACTGCATACCAAGAAGTCCACATCCATGTCGTGGACCTTTAGTATCGACGTTGTCAATAAATAACTTTAAGCTCTCCTCAAATGCTTCTCGCATTACTTTCTTTGATCCAAACAAACTTTTTTCTCGCACTGATCGGATTTGCTATCTTCGAAAATCCCTGGACAAACCATCGCATAGTATCCTACTAAAATCATAAAGCTACGCACTTCCGTGAAATTCATCGACGCAAGCCATTCCATAATAAACTCGACCTTATCGGATCCATGGTGGTGCCTTCGCCGGAGATGACATGTTCTAAGTAGTGAATTCTCAATTTATAAAAAGAGCATTTGGACACTTCCCATACAATTTGTGCTCGCTATGCATATTTTAGTACCAAGCGCAAGTGCTCTTCATGCTCCTTCATCATCCAAGACTAAATCGAAATATCGGGCCAATGAACACTTGGATGGATTGTCTAAGTACTACCTGAACACCCTCGCTCATCAAACTCATAAATACCCCGCAGCGCATTCGTCAATTCAAATGGTAAAACAATAAACTCTCAATGTCCAAACCTAGTCTTAAAGGGCGGTTCCATGCATTATCATCCTCCTTGATTTGGTGTAACCGGTAATACCCCATCACAAAATGATCTTGAGAACATCAACACACCCTCTTCATTTGATCAAAGAGATCATTGATCTTTGGCAAGGATATTGATTCTGATCGTAGCCTTGTTCACTTGAAGGTAGTCAATGTAAAGCCTCCACTCATACATCCTTCCTTCTTTTCAAGATGAAATAATGTGCACCTCTATGGTGACATTACTCAGGGATGTATCACCCTGTGTCCAACAACTCTTTCCGCTGCATTTTCAACTCTTGCAACTCCTCACGACATCCGGATAAGGCTCGCTATTGGATTCGGGTCCCTGCCTGTGTCTATGGTAAACTTCTAATTCTTTCCGAGGCATCCTGTGTAACTCCCTTTGAAATATCGCCTCGAAACTCCACACCACCGTAAGGTGTTCTTAGACCTTCCGCCACTTTTGTTTAGCGCAGAAGGATCGTAAATCTTGCACTTTGGCGCATACTCTTCCAGAATCAGAAGGGAAGAGACAAACTCGTGGAAACTCCTAGGTTCGAGCATAATCACACATCTTTGTCCCTCGTCAATTGACCAAGCTCAACCATTCCATCTTACAATTGAGTATCACCTAATGTGATTCCAACCAATCCATACCAATCACAACATCATAAGATCCCAGGATCATGACGCATAATTTGGCCTCTTGTGAAAAAAACTCTCCTGTGTTGCGGAACAACCCGCAACCCTTTCCTCCAACATTTTGTTTGGCTCTTGAAGCCATCTCGACAAAGCTAAACTCATCTCTCATCTTCATTCCTTTTACCTTAATTCTTTTTAGTGGTGCACCAGAAATGAAACTCGGTAGCACTGCGATTTATCAAAATATTGGTAACTGCTATAGTGACAATACGTCATCTCCCCGAGAACAGCCGGGACCGATGTTCTCACCGCGCTTATTCAACATTGCATGAACTGGATGGCCTTGTCCATATCTCCATCAGTGGGTCAAGCCGATCCTGACGCCCGTCCTCTCCATTGTGATGTAAATACACCGGTAGTGTGGCTCCCACATTTTAACACTCCTTCTTCACCCAAAAGAGTCCCGGTACCTGTAGTAGAAGATGACGGCCCACCGCTTAGAACCCCTCGGCCTTGCTAAATAGGCCTAAATTGTTGCTACTACAAGTATGACGTTGTTGATGTGGTTCTATAAGGTGTCCATCAATATACAAGGGTCAGCTAATTGTAGTGAAAGTGGACTACCACTGTAGTTTCACGATATCTCTGTATGTCTCATAGTGTTCCGGTAATCATTGGTTCCATATGAACTCTCATTACCGGGTCCATGGGAGTCCCCGGTCCACCCCCAATGATAAGCTCCTGCGCCTTCCATGAACGCAAGGTTTGGGGTATCCAAATCCTAACCTTTGCATGTAGACTACGATTAATGATGAACATGAACTTGTTGATCTTAAGCTCCATGTTAAGGTGCATAGCATACCGAAGAAAGAACATAAAATAGGCCTCTTCAGACTACCAATCGTGACGACTCCTCCTCGCCATATAGCATTGAACTCATCGAGTCGGCTGCTCATCGAATTCTCCTTTGAAAGGTATTCTCCTGAACCGCTCATCGGTCAGCCTCCCATGACATCACCAATGGCCACACCAAATGTGGTATGAGTGCCTTCCACCATAGAAGAGAGATCCCTTTCAGTTGAAATACCACCATGCGGACCTTCATGCCGGAGGTATAATCAATGTAAGTGTGAAGCACATCACCATGTTCTCCAACCATGCCTCGATGGCTGTACTGGCTCAAGGAACCAAAGAACTGGGAAATTTGACTCTCAAGTTCACTGTGAATGCTACTAACTACCGGGACAGCGTGGTGGAACCTCAGTGGGCACCGATGCTCTGGCCTTGTCTCTATCCAAACAACTGATCATCGGGTAACTTCGACATGCACTAAAGGATCTAATTACTACATCGCCAATTGCTATCTGCTCTTGTTCGAGAAACTTCTCGCCTCCCTCAAGTTAGACCTCCTACAAGGATGCTATCATGCCACATTCTCCACTAGCACTCGTTGTCTCAAGGACGCCCCTTCTAACCATGATTAACTGCATGTACACAATCAACTCTATTAGCAAAAATACAATCAAATCATGTCAGTTTAAAGTCGTAGCGATCCCAAGTCGTTGGTTGAACCTCGCTCTGATACCATATAACAAACCTCCTGCTAATACTCTACAAACCTCTTATATCAAGTGCATTTTGTGTGTGTGTATGCTACAGGTGTACAATGATAATAAATACATTCGACTCAAAGTCACCATACGACGACGAACATGAAGCATGCAATGCGATGACAACATAAAGATCTAAGACGCGCATAAACCTTTGCAAGCAATGAACAACAATCAACCGACAAATAATAAGATTGACTACCCCCCCATCGCATCTCTACAATGGTTAGGGACCTCCAAGACACATAAGCAATGCTCAAGCCCAAAGTGTTCCCAGTGATTTTAACCATTTAAGGTCTCGTGGCTGGCGACTGTTCTGAGGAAACATGGAGGCTCCATCCCTCCCGACATAATAGACCAAGCAATAAATGTTACAACCAAGTACAATAATAATAAATGAACATCCATGTCCTCCATGAAAGGCGCAAGTCGTGAAGGATTCCGATAACAACCAACCACTATTTAAGACTCGACAATTACTACGACTCAAATTGGTATTAAAGGAAGATCAATCACTCTATATGATTTCCATTAGTCGACGAGATACCAAGTCCAACCTTAAGATAATGTACATTCAATTAAATGCAAATACCCATTTACTAAATCCCGTAATAATTTATTGTAATTAATTCAAGGACATTACATTTTGTATTTTATTGGTAACACTGAAAACTTACAATAACATTTCCATAAAATAATAACCTTACATCTTATATCACGCTAACCTTGCAATAAATTTCAATACCATACATCTTATATGTTATCAAATAACAATAAAACCACAATAACCTTTTCCAAACATGATAACCATATTACTTTTTTATATTATAAAAGCTTTGCAATTAAAATAACTAAACTGCAATAACATTCCATCTATGATAACATCCTTACCTTTTATATTATAAAAGCTTTGAATCTAAAGTAACTAAACTATAATAACATTACCATAAATGATAACATCCCTAAAGTTACCATAAATGACAACATATATTATAAAAGCTTTGTAACTAAAGTAACTAAACTATAAATGATAACATCCTTAACATCCATATCGTTACCATAAATGACAACATATATTATAAAAGGTTTGCAACTAAAGTAACTAAACTATAAATGATAACATCCTTAACATTATCATAAATGACAACATATATTATAAAAGCTTTGTAAATAAATTAACTAAACTATAATAACTATAACATCATTACCATAATTACATTATAAAATCTTTGCAAATAAAATAACTATTCCACCATCGTGGCCAACCAATGACTTATCACCCACTAAACCCTACTATTGACCTAGATTCACCAATTAGCAAAAATAATGAATACATGTTTCAAACAACAAAATGTAAGATTTTACTCTGACGTTATTCTTAACACGACATTATTCCCGACGCAACATTATTCATTAGGCAGAAGAGAAATTAACCAATTATCTACAATTAAAGGGGGTTAACCCAATTAACAGTAGTTATGAACCTAAGGGTTAAATTTAACATTGTCAAGTAAAAGGAAAGAGCCGATTTATTTCCATAACCTTCTAACTAAATGACTGATAGCAGACTCGCCCAGCTCAAAACCCAAAGGGAAACTGCCGTAATAAAGGAAATTGTCTGAAAGGTAAATCACTTACTAAGAAACTGGTGAAACGGTCTGTCAAAGATATTGGTATCAATCGTAAGTAGGTGAAAGACAAAATCAACGCTAGACCAGCAAAGGAAAGGGGACGTGGTTGAATTTTTGAATCGCAGGGTTAGACACTTGGAGAGAAGGTAGTAAATGAGGTGCAGAAGGTATTGGAGGAAGGCGGAAATCTGTCTTCAGGCTGGAAGCATAACTAGTGGGCGCGTACAAGGATCTAGATGGATTGATAGGCTAAAACAATGGGTATAATCAACATGCTCCAGCAATGTCTTACAACCCCTAGAATCACGGGTAAAGGAGGCTAGCTCAGGCAATGCACTAAAGCAAATGGTGGCCATTTAACATAGAAAAAAAAATGCAGAGAACAACACGAAAACCGTCCTGACCAGGCAGTGGAAGATTTGTTTTTGGGGGTACAAGGCCAACGCCAGATATCATGGGCAAGACATAGTCAATCCCAGGAAAATCATGGGTGTTTTGTCAGAAGACCCAGGTGAACGTTTAAACAACCCAACCATGGACAATTCAACAACTCAATCAATATTTTAAAATAAAAAATGGGGCATTATCAAATATACAACAAGAATATTTTAGAGAGAGGGCACATCGTGGTATCTACGACAATACAAAAATCAACAAAAGAGGGTAAAACAAAATCGTAGTCAATAAGAGAGGAGCTCAAGCATGCAAATGACAACCACCGTTAGCATGAACAAAGCCTTATTAAAAAGCAAATGTGGCAGCAACCGCACACATTCACAATGAATTTTAAAACCCAATCATGGGAAAATGCACATAGTCCTCCCACCTTACTACTCTTCGAGAAGACACCACACAGACGGAGCGTGGTTCAACACATCCAGGAGTAAAAATTTGTGAGGAAGGCACGGTGTTGAGAATTCTTCAACCAAAATGATGTCTAGCATATAAAATGTTGCTATCACTGGATTTTTTTTGGACATGATTACAAGAAGAAAAATGGACATAAATTATTGCATGTAAATTTTTTCTAACCCTCATTCACATTAGATATAATTTAAAGTAAATAAACTCTCATCCGTTGCATCATTCACATGCTATTATTGTCCATCAAGCATAAAACAAAGTAGAGGAAACCTTTTACATCTGTCACATTTTTCATATATTTACCAATGTTGAGTAACAAGAACTAAACATAGATTTAAGGTTAAATATTTTCTACTCAATACACATACCGATCTAAATCTTACATCCTACAACATGCTATCATTCAACAAGAAGCGTACCATTGCCCTTTTGCCTACTCCAAGTGTTCTTTTTCCGCCTGGCATGCTCCAAGTCGCCCTCGTCACGGGATCACGAGACTCCTCAATCAGTACCTTCGAGCCAATCGTTAGGGGTACTTTGCTTCCCCCATAGCCCCCCCCAAGCCACAAAGGAGCCAAACACTATCCGTGATGGTACATCTAGTTCTATCTCAAGTAAGGTCAGAAAGCTACCTTCCTATCCAAGCCGGGAACCTAACTCCCATAGCACTCGGCCATCACAAATCACAAGATAATACATGCTAACAACCGATCTCCCTCCCTTCATCCTTCTCCTCCTCTATTTTATAGAGCGAACTTCCAAACTTTTCCTAAATCTTATTTAATTTAAGTTTTAATAAAATCTTCTAAAAATTCTCCAAACAAGTGTCATCTATCCCCCACTTTCCTCCAATAAATATTTCTTTAAATTAATAATTGTTACATTTCCCTCACCAACCTAGAGTTACTCCTAAATTTAATTCTATGTGTCCCTAGATTTCCTTACAGGCTTTAAATACTTTCCCTAAAATGAAGTTGCTAATTTAGTCAATTTAGTTAGTCTCTTAATTACAAGATTCTTAAACTAAGTTGACCCTACCCATAAGTCTGCTTTTCCCTTTATTAGTGTTTCCATTCCTTAGTTCAAATTTAACATCTCTTCTACTAATAATTTAATACCTTCAAATTCATCAAAAAGTTTAAAATAAATTAAATGCCTCCTTATATTTTATAATTAACCTCTTTCATTTTTACTAATAATTTAATACCCTCTTAAATTATCAAAAGTTTAAAAATAAATTAATTGCCTCCTTTTATTTTATTCCGAGGTTTTCATTTAACTACTTACTCTCTTCATGTTACTAAAATTTTATGAAGACCAAAATTACTACTTAGTGGTTTTCATTTTAACCCCTCCTTTCTCTCTTTATTATTTTATTTTTTATAGATATTTTAAGGGTAGACAAAATTCTTCCCCAGTGAAGTTTTAGACTTAGAACATTGATTCTGAACTCTACGACATTTAATTAGGGGATTTGTTTTAAATTTTATTAGCATAGATTGTCTTAGGGCTATCTAGGTTCGTTACTTCATCATCATCAACGCTGATCCTGCCTCTTCTTCGTGGACGACTTATGCTCCAAGGGTCTCCACTCACTCATCTCGTTTCCTTTGCGCCGACGCGTCTCTTTAGGATGCATCTTCGTTTTCCAAGGGTGCCACTTGCCTCTCAATTGATTGGTAGACATCAATAACCCTCGAAGTCGACTCGCCAGGAACTTGTGGGAGACTAAGGGTTTCTAAGGAATAAGGCTCCCGCCAGGTTGTATGCCCTTAGAATCATCGTGTTTAGTGTCGCAGTCACCAAGCAAGATCATCGGTCCTATAAAAATAGGTAATCATTAACTTGCCAGCTCGGTTACATGGTGAGTGCTAGTAGGCTGTAAGGTGGATGCTATCCAAACTTCCTCAACCTTCCTCTCTCGGTAGTCGGTGTGACCCTTTAATCGATAATTATTATCAGAATAGTGTGTGACCCCTTTACTCCATATGTGAGTCTGGTCGGCAAGCTATCATCAACCTACATCATCAACAATCATGTCAGACATGTCCACATCATATCATCTAATCAAATGTACTAAAATCACAGTAAAACAACCAAACCCCAATAACACACTCCTTGACTCGATCCAGAGTCCAAGGGTTTCGTCGATGCCTCTACATCCTCAGTAAAATCGAGTCAATAGCACCTGTCTATGTCAATGCAGAAAAACATAATGTCATCTATCATAACACATCATAATCCAGGACAAAGGTTTTAATATCATAATAGTCCAGATCACTTGTGAGCAAGTGTCCTCAAAGAATAAGTGCTCTCAGTGCACCAGTGCAGGATGTTACATACACCCCCTCTTGGTCTAAACTTCGTCTTGAAGTTTCATAGTATAAATTTCGAAATAAGTGTGTCTCAGTATCAGAAGTCTATCTATCAAACAAAAATGGAAACTATTGGCGCATATGATATGCGTCCTCCCAGGTCGCCGAGTGCGGACTATAATTGTCCCACTGGACCTTGACCCGATCTACCGTTCGACGTCGTAATTGTTGAACGCGATGATCTAAGATGTGGACTGACTCAGCCATGAGCTCTCCCTCGTCTGATACCTGCAAGGAAATCATGTCAATAACATGTGTAGGATCACTAATATAATGTCTTAAAACAAAAACATGAAAAACATTGTGCATACGCCTCAAGGAACTAGGCAAGGCTAGTCGATAGGCCACGGGCCCCTTTCTCTCCACAATATTTAAAGGTCCCTCAAACCTAGGAGAGAGTTTATCTCCCTTTCCAAACTTGATCAAACTCTTATGCAGTTTAACCCACAAGAAGACTCGATCTCCGACCTCATAACTACGGTCGACTAGGTGTGCATCGACATAACTCTTATGTCAATCCTGCGCTTCTTTAATCCTTTGTTTTATGGTTTTCATTTGTTCTTCCATTTCTTGGATCACTTCTGGTCCCACCAGGACCCTATCCTCAAGCCGATCCCAACTCAAGGGTGTCTAACATGGTCACCCGTAAAGAAACTCGAAAGGCGCCATCTTAATGGTGCTTTGGTAACTGTTGTTGTAAGCGAACTCTACTAGTGGCAAGAATTCTTCCCAACGCTTTTGTTGGTCCATCACATACATGCACAAAATGTATTCCAAGGTTTGGTTCGTTCATTCGGTCTGCCCGTCAGTCTCCGGGTTATATGCAATACTAAAATTAAGTTGGGT
>SNQJ01S0195481.1:17537-32629 GCA_010110895.2 Picea sitchensis | reverse complement strand
TTGCTAATTTGTGTATGACATTGTGAGACGATTGTATTGTACTAAGAGCTCTTGGATTATAGTTTTGTATGAGATTGTTTCATGATTCATGATATACATAATATATGATAGTGGGATTTTTAGCTTTACACTTTCCTGGTAAAACTTCTGTGTTGTGTGTTATTGATATTTCACTTTGTGCTCATGGTTGTGATCGTGGTTTAATTTAATCCACAAGAATAATAGTAGAAGTGATTCTGTATTTAACAGTAGCGGAAATTGCTAGATCAGGAGAATCGCAGGAATACATTAATTTGTATCAAAATTTCTACATTCCCATTCTTTGGCAATCATCGCAGTTGGCCACATATTTCTTTGCATCTTTAAAAATGGTTGGCCAATAATAGCCAGACTGTAGAATCTTGTATGTTGTCCTTTTGTCAATAAAATTGCCTCCACATGGGCCATCATGACAGGCTCTGAAAATATCCTGCATCTCATCCTCTCGAACACACCTTCTGATCACCAAGTCAGGTCCAGTTCGGTATAAGAAGTCATCATGCCACATGCAATTGGCACTTAGCTAGACAAATCTTTGTTTCTCTCGGGAGGACATATTTTGAGGTATCTTTCATGTTACAAGATATTTGGCTACATCTTCATACCAAGGGGTGTAAGTAGAAATAGAAAATAGATTCTCATCTAGAAAATCATCATCTACTAGAGTACTGTCACCTGTATGAATAAGTCTAGACAAGAAATCAACAACTAAATTATCTCTTCCAGGCCTATCAATGATGGTGATATTGAATTCTTGTAGTAATAACAACCATCTAGTCACTCTAGCATCTGTAATAGGTTTTTTCATTAAAAATATGATGGATGAATGGTCAGTATGCACAAAGACTTAATATCCTGTTATATAGTGTATAAACTTGTTGATGGCATGCACTACTGGCAAAAATTATTTTTCCGTGACAGTGTAATTTACTTCAGCAGGTGAGAGATTCTTGCTGACAAAGTATATAGCATAAGGAATCTGTCCTTCCCTTTGTCCTAAGACAACCCCCAAAACGGTATCTGAGGCATCTGTGCAAATATGGAAAGGAAGAGACTAGTTTGGTCCTGTCAAAACAGGGGCACTCGACAGCTTTGTTTTCAATATTTCAAAGGAGATTTGGGATTGTTCATTCCAACAAAATTCAGCATCTTTTGTCAATAGTTTGAATAGGGGGGCATCTAGGTTTGTAAAGTTTTGAATGAACCTCCGATAATAACCAACATGCCCTAAGAAACTTCTGACTTCCTTCTGTGAGCTAGGGATCTTGATTTGGGAAATAATGTCAATCTTGTCAAGGTCTACTCTTATTCATGTACCAGAGATGTGGTGACCTAGAACAATTCCTTCAGTGAGAAACATTCTATACTTTTCATGACTGAGTGAAAGGTTGGTCTCTTTACACCTAACCAGTACTTTCTCCAAATTGTCTAATGTCTGTTGGAAATCATCCTCGTACACTGTGAAGTCATCCATTTAGACTTCCACATAGTCATGGGTCAAATCAAAGAAAATAGCCAAGGCATCCCTTTGAAAGGTAGTAGGGGCATCAGATAAACCAAAAGTAAGAACCCTATAGGCATAGGTCCCCCAGGGGCAGGTAAATGTGGTCTTATCCTGGTCTTCTGGTGAAATTTGGATATGATTGTAACCATTAAACCCATTCAAGAAAGAAAAATACCTCTTCCCAAACAAAGTGTCCAAGACCTGATCTATGAAAGGAAAGGGAAAGTAGTCTCTATAGGTAGCCTTGTTTAATTCTCGAAAGTCCACACAAATCCTCCATTTCTCATTTTTCTTAGGTACAATAACTAATGGGGAGACCCACTTGCTATCTGATATAGGGTAAATGAAATTGGCTTGCAGGATTTTTTGGAGTTCTTCTTTGACTATATCTTTCAAGGCTGGATTCGTTCTTCTTTGGGGCTGCCTAACAGGTCTGATTTGATCGTTAGTGTAAATATGATGCATATAGGTGTCTGGGTGGATCCCTTTCATATCATAGTAATCCCATGAAAAAGCATCAGATTGCCCTTGAATCATCTGTATCAATTTTTGTTGTTGATCTGTTTCTAAGCTGACATTGATATACAAAGACTTCCCAGGAATGATTTCAATAGCTTGAATAAATGATTCTTTCCCTTCATCTATTTGTGAAACGGTGGCTACTGTAGAGGTTGAGGGGTGCCAAATTTCTTAGAATTCAGAGCTATAGATATGTGTAGTTAGGAAAAGATTGAGGATATTCAATGCGTGTTGAATCATCCAAGAATAGAATTAAAATTTGTTCTTCAATTTTCTCTTGCACTCCTTTTACTTGTTCAAGTGTCAACAAGGGTTGAGTATAGTCCTCCTCCCCATAGGGATTATCCAACCAGAGAGGAACTTCAATGGCTAGTTGGGAGGGGGGGAAAAGGATAAGTTTTTAACTTTGAGTGCCATTGGAAATTGTCATCTCTCCAGATCAACAACTAATAAATGCATCAGTAGTGGCCAACCAAGGTCAGTTGAGTACTAATGGGTGTCATGGTGTTAGCAAAAATTATTGTCTTGGGTGTAAGAGTATCCAGGTCTACAGGCTGCACGACAAGCTCCCAAGCGTAGCATAGAAAAATCTCGTTTCTGGTTACCGATCAAGTGAGTGGGCGAAGTTATGTTGTCAACAACCAAGATCCATCTATAGAGCAGATCGACAATCGGTGGATAATCATGGTTAGCAAAGTTACGCCAGGATTAGCACAATGGATGACACTTATATATCACCAAAAAGATCTCAGTCGTCCATCCCGGAGGAGTACGTGGCACACGATCGAGCTCTATCACCACTTTGAGCATTGCGACTTTGAAGAATGAGGATCAACCTCCTCCCAGCCATGAGACGTGAAGTGTTGAAGGCGTCCAGGATGTGGGCACACAACATTGCCGAAAGTGTTCTGGGTCGTCCGATCAAATAGGGGCACGTGGTGCGCAATTAGGCTCTATCGACTCTTCACGCATTGTGACTTTGAAGAACGAGGATCAACCTCCTCCCAGCCGTGAAAAGTGAAGTGCTGAAGATGTCCGGGATGTGGGCCCACAATATTGTCGAGATGATTAGGACCATCCATCAGAGAGGGACACATGGTGTGCGATTAGGCTCTATCACCTCTTTTCACATCGCAACTTTGAAGAGAGAGGACCAACCTCCTCCCAGCTACGAGATGCAAAGTGCCAAAGGCATCCAAGACCCGGGCCCACAGTCTCACCGAAATGATCCAGGCCGTCTGATCAAGGAGGAGTATGTGGCACGCGATTAGGCTATGTCACCACCTCGCCTTTCGTAACTTTGAAGCATAAGGATCAACCTTCTCCCATCCATGAAACGTGCGATGCCGAAGGTATTCAGGACTTGGGCCCACAGTATCGTCGAAAAATCGCAGCCGTCCATCCAAAGGGATGCATGGCGCCCGATCAGGCCATGTTGGCATTTCACTCGTCGTGACTTTGGAGAGAAAGGATCAGCTCCCTCCCATCCACGAGATGCGAAGCGCTGAAAGCGCTTAGTAATTGGGCCAATGGTCTTGGCGCCTGATCACAGTGGAACATTCCTAGGGAAAAGGCACTAGTGCGCACCATATCATAAGACCAGTCCTAGAACATCGACATCATTGTAGCCGTCCATCCAAAGGGACGCGTGGCACCCGATTAAGCCATGTCAACATTTTGCCCGTCGCGACTTTGAAGAGAAACGATCAGCTCCATCCTAACCCTGAACCCCAAAACACCGAAAGCATCTTTGAGGATAAGCGCAGGGTCATAGCCCATGGTCACTTGGGGAAATAGAAAGATTTGTGCAAAAGGGCCAAAAGAGCTAGGTTTAGCTGCAGAAGGGATCGCCGCGATCTCCAGGTGCCAGTCCGACTCGGTCTCAACCCTGGTTCCTGCTATAAGTAAATGAAGGTGGAAGGAGGTGGTTGAAACCTCTCCTCACTCATTAATTGTAAGGTATGGAGGATCCGACAGGCAGTCTGCCCAAGACGGTCCTGTGTGGTGGTTTTTCTCAAAGAAGTCATGCCTAGTTCTCGACTAACCAGAGAAGTCTGCACACGCTAACTCAACATTTAATGGCTCAACTACCCCCTTTCAAGAGCCATGCACAGTTAAGGTGGCGTACGATGAAATAATTATGTCCAAGTTTGACTGAAGGGACGCCACGCCTTGAAGGTCCGAGCACGCCTCTGTTGGGAAAAAAATTCTGAGTATATGTACTTAGTTTTTGTATTTTTGAAAGTATTGATGGTTGAGCTTAGCTCCCAACTGTAAAGTTTTTGAGGAAGCTCTGGTTATCTATTTTTATTTGAGACTGTCAAATTAATGGAAGTCATCTTCTCTTTCCTTTATTTTGTTTGTTAGCTTTTTAAAACACTCGGCATTGGAGGATCCAGCCAAGGGTCGCACATTGTAGGATGACGTATGGTTGGTCACTACAATCTCTGCACCAGTCTTAAGCAGTCTCCCACGTTGTCTTTTTCATCTTACACTAAATGATTCAGAATTGGAGGATCCGGCCGAATGGTAATGGCTACATAGTATGATAGGTTTGATCAGTGTGCAGTTATCACCGTGTCATTTAGGCACATTTTAGTGTCGCGTTTTTCTTTCCCGAGTTGCTAGAAGGCCTGATGCCCAGAGTAGTCTCCCCTCTTTTCTCCCAAGTCTTCCCTCTACTCTCGCTTTAACTCAAATTCCTGACTGAAGTTAGTTATGGCCCTCACTGCCCTATGCATTTCTGGCCTAGTTTTCTGAATTAAATGATATTGTTCTGAGTTCACTCACATCTGATCACCCCATTTAAAACAAAATTGTGACATAAACTGATGGGCATCGGGCTCTGCTTCTACTGCAATCCAGGAGTGACTTCTAACGCCAAGATTTCTGGCACCGTTGCCTAGGACGAAGTTGAAAATTTTCCCTGAGATTGAACGACATTGAGCCTCTGATTCTGAAGGTGCATCAGGCATCAGAGCTTTTGAAGATTGCTACTGTGCACCTGGTGACTCCATTGTGATGACTCCACTGGAACGAACCTGTTGTTTTAGTTATGGCTTCCAGAGGCAGATACACGCGGTCCTATCCACAGCTGCCTCTAGCTACACATGTAGCTGATCCGGAGGTGATTTTCAGAAAAGGAAAGGCCTCTGAAGGAGAAACTTCCACTGCCGAACCAGGTAATCCACCATCTCCTTCTGTAGAAACTCCATTTTCTTCTCCTCAGCTTCCTAGCAGACCTTTTTCTGAAGTTTCTCATTTCCTGAATTTCAGGAGTGTTCCTGTTGCATTTTCCCCTCCCGGTCTAGGATTGGAGGGAGAAATCCTTGTCACTCCCCTTTCCCCTAAAGTTGTACCTTGGCGTGGACCCAGGACCACAGCAGACTTCCCCACTCCTCCTCTTGTTATTGCTGCCACTTCTACTCAGAGAGAAGCATCTGTTGACTTAAGCCCATTAGCCTTCTCCCTAAATCCCCCATTGTTTCCTGGAAGCTCATTCCCAGTATCCCCTTTTCGAGCCCCTTCCCCTCCGAGTTATCCTCCACCTAATATCCATATGGTAGGAGAAAACCCCCCTATGACCAGAATGGAGGCTATTATAGCCGCTAGGTATGCTCCCCTTGTGTTACCTCAGCCTCTCAATGCCCTCCCAGCAGATGGTTACCTCAAGCAGCTGCCCAAGTTTACAGGCGAGGGGGACATAACTGCAGAAGAACACCTTGAGGCCTTCTACAGTTTTATAGATGATCATGTTATCATGCATGCAGATGTATGGATGAGGATTTTCATCCATAGTCTTGAAGGCGAGGCTAGAAAATGGTTTCGGGCCCTACCTCCTGGATCTATTGATGGGATTGAGGCTTTGGATAGTGCCTTTTTGAGACAATGGGGAGACAAAAAGGACTTCATGTATTACATGACTGAGTTTGGGTCTTTGAAGAGAAAGGAAGGAGAGTTTGTCTTTGACTTCTCCAAAAGATTTAATAAAATGTACAATATAAATCCCTTCAAAGCCTCTGCAAAGATCACTTATGCCAGCACTTTTGATCCTGATTTCTGCCTCCTGTTGAGGGAAAGGAGAGCCACCACTCTGGCTCACATGCAGGACACAACCGTGGAAGTAGATTCTAACATATTGGTTGTTGACCGACTCAGGAATAAGGTTGAAAAAGATGTATCCAGGAGAAGAACAGAGGCCTCCCCATCCCATTCCTCTCCCCTTCCCCTTCAGATAGACGAGGTAGCTAAAGTACTGAAATCCCTTTCGGCTAGGATGGAGAAGTGGGAGTTAGAGGGGAGGCCCACGTACAGAAACCCCCAGAATACTTTTAATAGAGGTTTTAGGAGGCTTGGTAACAATATGCTATAGACTTTGCCAAAGGAACAAAGAAGCAGAGACATGGATGATCATAGGACTCAGACCCCTCTCTAGAATAGCCTAGTTGCTCATGAAGAAGGGGAGGAGGTGGATGAACTCGACCCTGAGATCCACTGCATCGAGGAAACTTCCCCGTTTCCTCATTTGACTCAATCTGTATATGAAGAATCCCTTATAAACACTCAAATCAACGAGTTGAGTAAAAGGGAGAAGGCCAGCAACACTCCTAACAGATACCATCTCAGGTCAAAAAAGAAAGAAGGGAATTTTGATAGCCAGGGTCAGCCCCTCATAGAGAAAAGGACTACTAAAGATGCAACAACCACTACTAAAGAAAAGAAAACTCAAAATTCTTCGCCAGTAGCCAAGGAACCTGCCTCCGAGGTAAGGGAAGCTCCTAAGTCTCTCTCCTCCTTTAGTTTTGAGCATGATATTCAAAAGATTAGGATTCTTGTACCCCTATCCGAACTAGTTAAAAATGATGATTTCAAAAGGTCCCTCTCCATGTTGCTACAATCTGAGCTCCCCCGGCCTTCCACGAACTCAATAAATCTCCAAGACGAAAAGCCAACAATCATCCTAGGTCCCATGGTAGAAGATAGAGATGATTCATACCCTCCTTTTTACACATCCCTGAACATACATGATAAAGTGTTGAATAACTGTCTCATGGATTCAGGGGCTTCCCATAACCTTATGCCCAAAATAGTGATGGAAGAATTGGGACTGGAGGTGACAAAGACTTATCATGATTTGTACTCTTTTGATTGAAGGAGGGTGCAATGCCTTGGAGTCATCAAAGACTTGGCGGTCTCTCTATTTCAACTACCAATGAAGAGTGTGGTCATGGACATTGTAGTGGCCGACGTTCCTCCCAAGTTTGGCATGCTGTTGTCAAGATCTTGGATTAAAAAGCTTGGAGAAACATTACAGATGGATCTCACATATACTACTATTCCAGTCTTTGGAGGGGAACACAGGAGGTTGTACAAAGAAGCCCATCTATCCTATATTGTCAGTGATGAAGAAAACCCCACCAATCATCCCATCTTTGCACTGGACACTGATTTGGGGTCTAGTTTATTGCAGATCACCGATGCTTTGAAAGCCCCTTTACAAATCAGAAAGCAACCCTTATTTGATCATGGGACACCTCCTTCAAACACCTCCATTTGGAAAATGTTTTTCGACGGAGCTTCTTCTAGTGAAGGCGCTGGCGCTGGAGTGGTTTTCATGTCACCTTCTCAAGAGACCATATCCCTATCATACCAGCTAGAATTTGAAACCACCAACAATGTGGCAGAGTATGAAGCTCTTTTTTTGGGTATGAGGGCCGCGAAAGAAATGGGAATAAGGGAGATGGCAGTGTTTGGAGATGCGGAATTGATAATCCAACAAGTCATGAATGTCTATCAGGCCAAGCATCCTTGGCTCAAAAGTTACAGGAACGAGGTATGGGACCTGATTGATAATTTCTTCTCAGCTTTCAACATTTCTTTTGTCCCAAGGGAGGATAATGTTGTGGCCGATTCTTAAGTTGTTTTAGCTATCCAGTTCAAGATCCCTCTGCTGTCTATGGTCAAATATGATGTTGAGATAAAATATAGGCCCTCTGTACCAGATAATGTCAAGCATTGGAAGGTATTTGATGATGATCTTGAAATCGAAAAATTTCTCCAATCTGTTGATGAATTTTCTCCATTGCACATTGATCAGGATCCTGACCTTGAAGGTGACCATTACCCTAAGGTGTTTTTAAACGAAATTGCTAATCACTAGATTATTCAACTACCTAGCAATCACATTCTGAGGGGACTAGTCCCTTTAGAAATATTGTTTGATGGAAATGATGTGGCAGTAAAGGGTAGGGTTTTAGATGAAGAGGCTGACACAGCTAAGTGCAACATTGGCACACAGGAGGAGCCTAAGCATGTCAAGTTGTCGAGCAGTTTGACCATAGAACAGAGGGACGAATATACCGAGTTATTAAGAGAATTTGACGATGTGTTTGCATGGACCTATGAAGACCTCAAGACATATGACACATCTGTCATCGAACACAAGATCCCACTGAAGGAAGAGGCTAGGCCATTTATGTAGAAGCTAAGACAGATAAATCCCATTCTGCTTCCTGTCATGGAAAAGGAAGTGAAGAAGTTGTTAGATGCCCAAATCATTGTCCCCTTGAGATATTCTGAATGGGTGGCCAATTTGGTCCCGGTAAGAAAGAAAAGTGGAGAAATCAGGCTCTATGTCGATTTCAGGAACTTGAATAGGATCTCAAAGAAAGACAATTATCCCCTGCCCAACATGGAACACATATTACAGAGGGTAACTGGTGCATCTAGGATATCCATGATTGATGGTTTTTCTGGTTATAACCAGATATCACTCATGCCTGAGGACAGAGAAAAAACGGCCTTCACCACTCCTTGGGGCACATTCATGTATGCCAAAATGCCCTTTGGATTGATAAATGCAGGAGCAACATTTCAGCAGGCCATGGATATAGCCTTCATCGGGGAAAAAGACCAGATTGTGGTGATCTATCTGGATGACATCAGAGTCTTCTCTAGGTTTGATAAAGAGCACTACTATCACTTAAAGAAAGTGTTTTTGAAGTTTCGAAGGTTTGGCCTATCCTTAAACCCCAAAAAATCTTCGTTTGCTATGAAGGAGGGGAAATTGTTAGGTCATATAGTATCAACAAAAGGAGTGAGGATTGATCCCAGCAAGGTAGAAGCAATTCAGACCCTGTCACTTCCCCGGTCTACGAAGGAAGTTCAGGCTTTTTTAGGGAAGATTAACTTTCTGAGGAGGTTCGTCTCAAATTTTGCTGAGATGGTGAAACACATCACAACCATGCTCAGGAAAGGAAAAGAAGTAAAATGGACTGCTGAACCCAGGGAATATTTTATCCAAATAAAAAGGGCATTGACTGAGGCACCTGTGTTGATCAGTCCTAACTATTCCAAAGACTTCCTAGTTTTTTCTTTCACTTCTTTTGATACAGTAGCAGGGGTCCTACTGCAAAAAAATGAGGAAGGGCGAGAGAAACCCATCGCCTTCTTCAGTAAATCATTAAGAGATGATGAAATTAGATATGAAATCGTGGAGAAATAGACCTATGCCTTGGTGAAAGCTCTCAAATCTTTCAGGGTCTATGTATTGCACTTAAAAGTGACTGCATACGTTCCTTCAGCCTCTGTGAAGGACATCCTTATATATCCTGACATAGATGGGAGAAGAGGTAAATGGATTTCCAAAATCTTGGAGTTTGATCTGGAGATTAAGCCCACCAAGTTGATAAAGGGGTAGGGTTTGGCCAAGCTACTGGCTGAATCCAATTGCAGAGCCTTGGGGGTTAGTCTAATCAATACTTTCTCAGGAACTCAACAAGCTGAGTTGCCTAGCCAAAGCTCTCAGGACAACTTGCCACTAACAAAATGTGCCTGGTATCAAGACATCTTGTACTTTCTGTAGGAGTTGAGGCCCCCTAATGGAATGGGTAAAAGTAAGGCAAGGTCTTTAAAACTCAAGGTGGTCAAATATTTCCTCATTGACCAAGTCTTACACTGGAGAGACCCTCTAGGGGGTGTTGCTGAGGTGTTTGAGCCCACAGGAATCCCAGAAGGTTATATTTGAATTCCATAGCAGCCTTTGTGGAGGACATTATTTTTGGAAGACCACAGCTCACAAAATTCTTAGAGCTGGGTACTACTGGCCCACCTTATTCACCGATGTCTACAGAGAAGTCAGAGCTTGCATCAGATGCCAAAAGTTCTCCAGAAAGAAGTAGCTTAGATCACTGTCATTGAAGCCTGTAGTAGCTTCAACCCCTTTTCAACAGTGGGGGCTGGACTTCATCGGGGAAATCCATCCTCCCCCAAGTGGCCAACATAGATGGATCCTGACTGCAACAGACTATTTCACCAAGTGGATAGAAGCTGCCCCCACCAGAAGTGCATCACACAAAGTAACTATCAGCTTTCTGGAGAATATCATAGCCATATTTGGCTGTCCCAGCAGGATTGTCACTGATAATGTTGCTTCGTTCAAATCTGAGCCTCTGATTAAGTTCTGTGAGCAGTTCCAGATTTCGCTAATTCACTCCACCCCCTATTATTCTTAGGGAAATGGACTGGCAGAATCTTCCAATAAAAGCCTCATCAAGCTCATTAAAAGATTATTGGAAGACAATAAGAGGGCCTGGGATTCAAAGCTCAAATTTTATCTATGGGCCAATCGAGTGACAACGAAGAAGTCCCTGGGCACCTTGCCTTTTCAGCTGGTTTACGGAATAGAAGCGATTCTTCCCACTCAGCTCGCCTTACCTGTAACGAAAATATTTCAAGAATATGAAGGAGAGATAGATCATATGGTCAGAAGGATTCATCAGATGGTAGAAGTACAACAAATCAAGGAACAGGTGATGGACGCAGCTCATAGTCACCAGCAGAAGGTCAAACAGGCTTTTGACAGGAAGGTTAGGAAGAAGGAGTTCGAGATCATGGATTTGGTACTTAAGTGGGATGCACCGAGACAAGATAAGGGCAAACACAACAAGTTCGATGCCCTCTGAATTGGGCCCTTCAAAATATTTGAGATTTTCTCAAATAACACATACAGGTTGCAGGATTTGGAGGGTGAAGAGGTTTTTAACAGCCTAGTAAATGGGCATTTTCTAAAGAAATGTTTTGTTTGAGCCTTAGACGGCTCCTTTGTTTGTAAATATTGTCCTTTTGGTTCTTTGTTTATTTTTTATTTTTCGACTTAGTAAATAACTCCATAGCCCAATAGCAAGGCACTGAAGTTGCAAAATGAGTTCTTAGAGCATCACAGGGATGACTCTATCCCCCATGGAGCCTAATGTTAGCAACAATTCTTATCTTGGGTGTAAGAGTATCCAGGTTTGCAGGTTGCATGACAAGCACCCAAGTGTAGCACAGAAAAATCACGTTTCTGGTTACCAATCAAGTGAGCGGGTGAAGTTATGTTGTCAATGACCAAGATCCATCTATAGAGCAGATCGACGATCGACGGATAATCGAAGTTAGCAGAGTTTCACCAGGATTAGTGCAATGGATAACACTTATATATCACCAAAAAGATCTCAGTCACCCATCCTGGAGGAGTACGTGGCACACGATCGAGCTCTATCGCCACTTCGCGCGTTGCGACTTTGAAGAACGAGGATCATCCTCCTCCCAGCTGCGAGATGTGAAGTACTGAAGGCATCTGAGATGTGGGCCCACAATATTGTCGAAAGTGTTCTGGGTCATCCGATCAAAGAGGGGCACATGGTGCACAATTAGGCTCTATCGCCTCTTCGCGCATCACGAATTTGAAGAACGAGGATCAGACTCCTCCCAACCGCGAAACACGAAGTGCTGAAAGCATCTGGGATGTGGGCCCACAATATTGTTGAGATGATCAGGACCATCCATTAGAGAGGGACACATGGTGTGCGATTAGGTTCTATCGCCTCTTCGCACATTGTGACTTTGAAGAGCAAGGACCAGCCTCCTCCCAGCCGCGAGATGCGAAGTGCCGAAGGCGTCCAGGACCCGGGCCCATAGTCTCGCCGAAATGATCCAGGTCATCTGATCAAGGAGGAGTACGTGGCACGCAATTAGGCTATGTCGCCACCTCGCCTTTCGTAACTTTGAAGCATAAGGAGTAGCCTTTTCCCATCCACGAAATGCAAGATGTCGAAGGCATTCAGGACTCAGGCCCACAGTATCGCCGAAAAATCACAACCGTCCATCTAAAGGGATGCGTGGTGCCCGATCAGGCCATGTTGGCATTTCGCCCATCACGACTTTGGAGAGAAAGGATCAGCTCCCTCCCATCTACGAGACGTGAAGCGCCAAAAGCGCTCAGGAATTGGGCCCATGTTCTTGACATCCGGTCATAGATGAACATGTCTGGGGAAAAGGCGCTAGCATGCATCATATGATAAGACTGGTCCCAGAACGTCGACATCATTGCAGTTGTCCATCCAAAGGGACGCATGGTGTCCAATCAAGCCATGTCGGCATTTTTCCCATCGCGACTTTGAAGAGAAAGGATCAACTCCTTCCTAACCCCGAACCCCGAAATGTCGAAAGAGCCTTTGAGGATAAGTGCAGGGTAACAGCCCGTGGTCACTCAGGGAAATAGAAAGAGTTGTGCAAAAGGGCCAAAAGAGCCAGGTTTAGCTGCAGAAGGGATCACCGCGATCTCCAGGTGCCAGTCCGACTCGGTCTCAACCCTGGTTCCTTCTAGAATTAAATGAAGGTGGGAGGAGGTGGTTGAAACCTCTCCTCACTCATTAAATGTAAGGTATGGAGGATTCAACAGGAAGTCTGCCCGAGATGGTCCTGTGTGTTGGATTTTCTCAAAGAAGTCATGCCTAGTCCTCGACAAACCAGATAAGTCTGCACATGCTAACTCAGCATTTAATGGTTCAGCTACCCCCTTGCAAGAGTCATGCATAGTTAAGGTGGTGTCTGACGAAATAATTACGTCCGAGTTTGACCGAAGGGATGCCACGACTTGGAGGTCTGAGAACGCCTCTGTTGGGTGAATTTTTCTAAGTATGTTGGCAAAAGTTTAACAAGTAGTGTATGCTTGTCATTGATGGCAAGAACAACAGTGGAGATGGTAGGATAAGAAGGATAAAATCCCTTGGGGATTCAGACGTGAAAGCTCAGGAGGAAAAACATTGAGTAAAACGCACGCAGCAAAGCTCAAGATACAAGATTTTGCAAAGGAGAAGGAAGACAGAGATCCAGTGACCGTTGGATCCCATTCAAATTTCCCGAAAGGCTGACAGCCATCAGATCTGCAGAAGCTGCGAGGGAGATAAGCCATTGGGAGATCGGAGTTCTCAAGGTCATGAGAACTGGGACATTGAAAGACTCGTTATCCCGACATAATTGGGACCGTCCATATGGGAAGGATGAATGGCAGAGATCGGAGAGATCTTGCGAGCTCGAGGGTTCATAGGATAAAGTCCCAAGTATTGGGTGTTCAAAGTTGCGAGGCGCGAGGACAGGAGGCGGTGAAGTGATGAGAATATCAGGACCGTCCATCTAGGAAGGACGCATGGCAGAGATCGGAGAGATCTCGGGAACTCGAGGGTTCGTAGGATAAAGGCCCAAGTATTGGGTGTTCAAAGTTGCGAGGCGCGAGGACACGAGGCATCAAAGTGACGAGAGGATCAGGACCATCCATCTGGGAAGGACGCGTGGCAGAGATCGAATATATCTCGTGAACTCGGGGGTTCATAGGATAAAGGCCCAAGTATTGGTTGTTCAAAGTCGCGAGGCGCGAGGACGCGAGGCGACGAAGTGGCGAGAGATTTATAGCCATCCATCTGGGGGGACAGGTGGTGAGAGATTGAGATATCTTGTGAACTTGGGAGTTTGCAGGTTGAGAGTCCAAACATTGGGTACTCCAAGTCGTAAGGTCGCGAGGTAGTGAGAGAAGGAAAGCCATCAGATCCGGATCACAGGAGGACCGTTGGATCTGCGTGGGGGATCACACGTGGCGAGATATCGTCATCTCGCTGATCGAAAAGTCAAAGGAACGGCGAGATGCGAGATCACGATTTAATCAAGGACCGTTGGATCAAGAGGACATGTGGCGAAAGATCAGAGCACCATAAAGTTCCATCTCGGAGCCTCGCCTATCGCGACTTGGAGTGACGAGAACCTCCATCACAGGAATTGTGAGATGCAAGATTGCAAGAAGATCAGGACCATCGGATTACCAAGAAGTGATGTGGACTGTTGATTCTCTGCATGGAGTGTCGGAGTATCGAGGATCAGGATATTGAAATGCCAAAATCTCTTGACATCAAGAACTCCGAAATCGCGATATGCGATTTCGCAATTTGATCACAGCCGTTGGATAAGAAGTGATCTGGACCGTTGATTTAACCTCTTATCGGAGTTTCGGGGATCGGGATTTGTAAGTGACAAAAACTCTGATCGCCAAGAGTGCCGAAATCGCGATGTGGGAAATCGCAATTGGATCTGAACCGTTGGATCAAGTATTGATCGGAGGGTCACTGTTCTCTCTCACAGTTAACTACTGAGTTTGGATTCTGTTAGCAAAACATACTCATGATAACGAATCGGTTAGCGTTTCAGTTGCTAGGATAGGTGTTCTTGTTTTGGTTGAGGGAAGGCGAAGTCGAACCGTCGGGGAGGTATGCATAAAAGAATATGAGACAGATTGTGCAAGGTTGGTCGTTCAGTATGTGAAAAAGAATGAAACTGTAAGAAAAATATATGAGAGAATGCGCAGAAGGAGATTGAACATAAGAGCAGAATGACAGAAAGAGCAGAAGTATAGCAGAATGATAGAAAGAGAAAATGCAGAGCAGAATAACTGAACAAGTTGAAGCAGAGCAGAAGGAGAGCACAAAAATTGACAGAGAGCATACTTGTTGAGCAGACAAAGGAAGAGAAGAGCAGTAGAACAGTGAGCAGAAGACCAGATTTACAGAACAAAGAAAAATTGGTAAGAACTGATTTATCTGTAAAGTTGAATGTGTATTTAGCCATTAATATTAAAGGGTGGTTGGGAGGTTCTCGAGAGGACTGTTGTCCTCAGAGGTTCAAGTGGGTGCTTGAACACAGGGAGTTGTAGCTTCCATCT
>SNQJ01S0195481.1:0-14858 GCA_010110895.2 Picea sitchensis | reverse complement strand
TTTCCTCGTGAAAATCTGTCTCTGTGTGTACTTTATGTGTGACTGATGGTCTTTACTTTTACTGTCCATATGCTGTATGTTGTTGATGATCACTTCAGGGAAGATTAATAATATTAAAAGGTATAAGATTGTTTAAGATTATAAACAACTGATTCACCCCCCCCTCTCAGTCGTTTTAGTAATTACAACAGAGTATATGTACTTAGTTTTCGTATTTTTCAAAGTATTGATGGTTGAGCTTAGCTCTCGACTGTAAAGATTTTGAGGAAGCTCTAGTTATGTATTTTGATTTGAGACTATCAAATTAATGGAAGTCGGCTTCTCTTTTCTTTATTTTGTTTGTTAGTTGTTTAAAACACTCGGCATTGGAGGATATAGCCGAGGGTCGCACATTGTAGGATGATGTATGGTTGGTCACTCCAATATCTACACCAGTCTTAAGCAGTCTCCCACGTTGTCTTTTTCATCTTACACTGAATGATTCAGAATTGGAGGATCCAGCTGAATGGTCGTGGCTGCATAGTATGATAGGTTTGATCAGTGTGTAGTTATCACTGTGTCATTTAGGCACATTTTAGTGTCTCGTTTTTCTTTCCCAAGTTGTTGGAAGGCCTGATGCCCAGAGCAGTCTCCCCTCTTTTCTCCCAAGTCTTCCCTCTACTCTCACTTTAACTCAAATTCCCGACTGAAGTTAGTTATGGCCCTCTTTTCCCTGTGCATTTATGGCCTAGTTTTTTGAGTTAAATGATACTATTCTGAGTTCACTCACATCCGATCACCCCATTTAAAACAAAATCGTGACATAAACTAATGGGAATTGGGCTCTTCTCCTGCTGCAATCCAGGACTGAATTCCAACACCAACACCTGGTTTGGAGGATTTGGGATGAATTACCAGGAAATCCACAAGGTATTCCCAAGAGGCCAAGGTAATTGTTATATTGTCTAAACTTCCTGCTAGGGTGATGATTGATTTGTCTGCAAGCTCCAGCAAAGTTTGTGTTGGTCTTAGGTGATCTAGTTGCAATGTTTTCATAGTGTTTATTGACATCAGATTTATTGTTTCCCCTAGATTAATCAGTGTGTTAGGCAAAGAAACACCATTAATTTCTATGGCTATCACTGGGTTCCCTGGATCACTATACTTGGATGGCATTTATGTTATAAAATCTGACAATTGTCCTACCACCTGTATGACAGAAGGCTCCTTCCTCTTCCTCCCTGGCTTTTTAATGCAAAGGTCCCTTACAATTTTAGCATAAATAGGTATATCTTTGATGGCCTATAGTAGGGGGATCTTTAGACATATATTTCTAAGTTCAGTCTCTAGATTATGTCCTAGAGGTTCCTTAGATTTATTTACAAGTAACCTTTGTAGATAAGGAGGATTTGTTTTCTAAGGTGTTTTTTCTACATGGGAGTTGGGAGGAGGAGTTTCTTGTTGTACAGGGGTGTTTCTTTCTTCATTTAATGGATTAGTCATTTGTTCTTCTCTTTGAAATGTTTGCTTATCTACTTGTTCTTCTTGAATAAGCACAGTAGGATTTGTTTTATTTACAACCATCCCTGATCTTAATTCGATTCCATTAAATGGAGTTGGAGTTACTACATAAGTGGGGAAGGTTTGTACTTCAAGGTTTTGTACAGGTTGTGTAGGCCTGTTATTCGGATTAGGGATAGGTTGTGTAGGAATAGGGGTAGGTCGAGGAGGGTTTTTAATAAGTGCAGCTTCCATCTATTGCTGCATATTTTAATTCATAGGTAGTGCAAGTTGTTGCTGCAACTGTGGGGGTGGAAGAAGAGTAGGAGGATTAAATCCTGGGAGCAACTAAGAAATATTTGAAGGGTATTGTGGGTAGGTGGGAAAATTTGTTGGTTGAAAGGTGACATTCCCATATGCAGGCCCTCTCCATCCTTGTTGCCAAGGTTGGATTTGTGGAGGTTTTGGTGACCATTGAGGATAAGACATGGGAGGTACCCATTGTTGTTGTGAATATTGTGTAGTGGGGTCTGCAAACATTTTGGGATTTTGTTGTCTCCATGGCCTCTTATGGGGGTAGGATGTTTCATGAGGTTCTCCTCCTCCTTTGAATATGGATTTAAGTCTAGGTAAAGAAGGGAACTCATTAGTAGGATGATCCTTTGTACAGAGGCCACATATTTCAATAACATTAAGGGGGCATTCCTTTTCATGATGCTTTTTCCTACACAGATGACAAAAAATTACTAACGCAACATTTTCTTCCTCTTGTTTTCTTTTAATTTTCATGGTATCAAGTTGGGAATTGATGGTGTTTAGGATGTTCATTTTGAATTTTTCTAATAGATTCCCCAGTTCAATCCTAGTAACACCTCCTGATGTGGGTTTAACAATTCTGTTTGTAGGATCCCTTACACTTTTTCTATTTTTGACTTGACTGTAGGAGTATCTTTTACAATACTCTGCTATGTCTACAAATGGATTTTGGTACACATCTCCAGAACTCATGAGGTTTAGTACTTCAATGCAATCATCCCTCACACCCTTTAGGAAGATAGTCCTAACTATAGTTGTGTCTAAGGAAAATTGCTTAGTCTTTTGGTAGTTGTATAGGAACCTCTCTAGGTAATCTTCCAAGCTTTCTTCCTCATGTTGCTACATTTTGAATATGTCATTCCTAGCATCCCTAGGTTTGCAGTAATCTTGGAATTTTTGGAGGAAGGTGTCCTTCATACCATCCGAAGACAAGATAGTGTGTTCTCCTAGGCTCATAAACAACCTTAGTGTTTAATCTTTTAGTGTAGCTGGAAAAAGTTTTAGTTTTTGTGCATTATCAGTGTAATTATAACTTCTACATAGTATATCAAATTCTAACAAAAATGAGTCAGGATATTCTGTTGACATACCATGGAAGTGAGGCAGTGAGGACAATGGGATGTTCTTCATAGCAACGTCTCTGGCGATGTCCAGTATGGGGAATCCAAATTTCTTTGTTTCATTAGCCGCATTTCCCTCTTCTTCTACCATATCTCCAAACAATCTGTAGGGTGGTGGTGATGTCTCTCCACTAAGTGATGGTTCAACCACTGGGTTTTTTGGTATATCTAGTTGTTCCAATGTTTTGTGTGGCTCTCCAATAGAAGATGCAACCTCCTCTATTACTACCTATGTTTCTTTTCCAACTTCTCCTTTTGATGGGGTCGCTAGTGCTTCTCATTTTTCCTATTGTCTTATGCTTTCAATCTAAACAATGGCTTCAGATTTAGTGCCCTTGACTGTTGTTTCAATTGTTTCCTTTGAGCTCTCTCCTCTGAGAATTTTTCCTGCGCGAATTTTAGATGAATTAGTGTGGGGGTGGGGGGGGTTTCTTGTTTGTTTTTATAACTTTTCTGAAATTTTGGGAGCAATAAATCTACCTTTATTATCCCTATACCTACTCATAAAAGAAATTTTAGTACAAAAACACAAATTTCTAAATATAAAAAGTAAGAGGACAACCTGACTTTGGAGCAACCCCACCAAAGTGGATGTGCAAATTTCTTACCCCTCGTCTTACCGTCTTCTCTTCGCCCTCAGATTGTCCATAAATCCAATCCAAACTTCATCAAACCAATCAAAAATTCAAAATGCTACCTATTATCATTTACAACTCCCCGACAACGACGCCAAAATGTTGTTCTATAAATATGTCCAATATATATCTTACACTCATTTATATGTCAATCCAGGATTCATAATTAAAAGAGTTGTTACATTATATGTGCCGAGAACAGGTAACCTACCTATGTCTATTGTATATAGCTTAAACAGGAAACAATTAATAACATAATACTTTGTTTCTAATATTTTTGAATAGTCCACACAACTTCGAACTTAGAAGAGAAAAATGATAATGAAACTTCTCGAACAAACAGTCAATCAAAAAGGTTCTATATTAGGGAACAAATATGTTCATTCCAGGCTTATGAATTAGAGAGATGAACTTAAGAATCTTGTTTCCTATAGCAATCAAAAACAGTGATTAACAGTCAACTCCAATTACTCTTGAAACATAAATCAATTCTAACTCTGTTCTATTCAAGCAAACCTTCTTTAGTACAAGGAACAGTCAGCATAACTGAGAGACTTCATTATAGAACATGAAAATGAGAGATAAAGTTCTATGGTTCCTGTACCTACTGAAAACACTTCAGTCACAAACTCAAAATAACATTTGTTTAAGAATCCCACACATCAAACAATTAAATGCCAACCTGCAATATTAGAGAAAGAAACTATCTATTGGATCTAGCATCTGATTACTCACACCAATTTAGAAACAATGATTTTATGTTGAAATTCTAAAATGGATTTGCAATAATTCACAACACACCATTGTTAAACACTCACACACTCACACAAAGCATATACGGGGAGGTTTACCTTAGTTGGGGTGGTGAGCCCTTGCCGAACCAACAAGGTACCTATAAAAAGATAACAGACTAAAACGTTCTAATCATACTCAGGAATTGCACAACAGATCATTTGTATTTCTTCAACTGGTAAATTGAATCAGCAATTCATCATCTCGGACATAACAACAATATGTATCATCTGGTTCTTACGACTTGCTTCATTACATTTATCATTCCTATCCTATCACCTATACAACATCCCTTATAAAGAAAGTGAATCGATACTATCAAGATCTAAGGATAAGTATTAAACAATTTTTAAAATATTACAATTGGTATTCACATCAAATCTCGAGGGATGGACTTCATCCTCATGACATGAAGTGCATGAGTGATGAAGTCGATCGTGATATTGAAAACTAATTTGGAGACTTCGATCCAACTGACTTCTTGGAATCTCTATCGACATGCTCATTCAACAAGTGAATTCTAGAAACAGGGGTGTGGTACCGGAATGCATAAAGTTGCGAATCTGAGTACCAAATTGAGTGCATGAGCAGTACCAGAATGGCACATGACTTGGTATAGGAATGGCGGAAGACTTGGTACCGGAATGGCTTGGTGCCATATTGTCTTAGTACCATAATACGTTGTAGCTTGCAGTACTGGAATGTTGAGGTACCGGATTAAACTGTAGCTTGTAGTACCAGATCAATTTGCTTAGGAGTCAAATGATTAGAATCATAGAAAATAAATCATTTAATCAAATTAATTCAAGAAAATTAAACAAGTCATGCCTTAATCATTAGTTACCTCTCTATGTACATGAACAAGGTCATCAGGTATGTTTATGGAGGAAACAATCAAGTATAGGCTTATAGCATAGGCAAAATAGGCTCGGATACAGGGTAATATAGGGCATTATAAGTGTCAAAATGGAGACTCAACAATAATCTTCCCACTTTATATGGCGTTGCTCCTGAATTTTACTTTGCAAATTGATGAGGACTAAGGAGTGATGATCTGTATGGAGGATTGTTTCTTTGCCGAGAATATAATGGTGCCATTACTTCAATTCTTGCACCAAACTATAGAACCCCTTGGCATAGGTTTTTTAATTAACTTTGGCCTCTGCAAGAGTTTCTAAATGGTGTGCCATAGGGTGACCTCCCTGTTTAAGTACAACTGTAATGGCGAACTGAGATGCATTCATCTCAATCTCAAAGGGTTGATTCATGTTCGAAAAAAAAATAACATGGGGCAGAGCATAATGCATCCTTTAGCTTCACGAAGTGGTGGTCTACCTTTACATTCCAAAAAAAAATTGCTTGATTAGACAACTGGTGTAAAGGACGATCCGGTTGGGGAAAATGAGAAACAAATTTCCTGTAGAAATTAATACCTCCCATGAAACTCTTGAGGTCATTCGCATTGAAGGGCACTGGCTATTGTGCCAAAGCATGTACTTGAGATGGATCTGGTCGAACCCCTATTGTGTCCAGTATGAATCCCAAATATTGAACTGATGTTTGTCCAAAATATGACTTATTTTCCTTCACCTAAATTTTATGCGCCTGCAGTAGCTCAAGTACGTTGCAGACGTGCTGAATATGCTCTACTTAATACTTGCTGAAGACCAAGATATCATCAATATAAATGACCACAAACTTACCCAAGTGTGGCCTGAAAATATCATTAATTAACCACATAAACGTGGCCGATGCATTTGTCAGGCCAAAGGGCATTACCAGCCACTCAAAAAGCCCAAACTTGGTCTTGAAAGTGATCTTCCATGTGTCTAATGAATTCATGTGAACTTGATGCCAGCGAGTTTCCAACCCCATATTTTTGAAGAAACAAACCCCTTGTAAGTGGTCCAACAAATCCTCAATCTGGGGTAGGGTGTAGAGGTTTTTAACTATGGATTTATTAAGGGAATGGTAGTCGATCATGAGGAACCACTCTGAGTCATATTTTTTTGGAATAATTGTAACATACCCAACTCATTAGTACCGTTTTAAGGTTCGGGGTATAATTGTTTGCCTACCTACAAATTCTCTGAGTTCCTCGAATAAGGGCACCATTGCCTTCTACTCTCTGAGATCTTTCCAATGACTATAAACTCATCCAAAACCGAGTTCTGAGTCAAAATTTATGGCTCCCTGAGCTTCTCAGGTATCGTTGATCAAAGGCCACGTGGGTCCATTTCATTCGTATCGTGCTACATGGAAATGACATGTCCTCGATCGTCATACTCTAGCGATGACATGGCCACGGGAGGAGTGGTTGCAGTGGATATCTCCAGTTTTTCGTGAATACTAGGACTTTGACCCTCCATCATTCATGTATAGTTGTACAACATATCCAAACACCCGAAGTCCCAAAGTATCCTTTCGCTCCAAAGTCTATGGTGGGGATTGATCCACCTTTATAGATCCAACGATTGAGAATTGTCTGCACTTAACACAAGGTTTAGACATGACAAGGGGTGGGGGTCCCACACCTAACCAGCAACCACTCCCACGACGCCACATCGAACTATCCAGGCATGCCACATCATCATGGTGTATGCGGGCCCTTCCAATCAGAGTTGGAAATTACAGCAAGGGAACTTCGGCACTTCGACATTCAACACACCTTCCTACATCCTCGAGTTTTTCCCAAAGTTCTGAAGTTCTAGAACTCCCGCCAAGTACTTTGGACTTCGGCGTTTGGTCTAATGCACCAACATGCCAAATCTCTCGGAGCCTCGAAGTCTCAAAGTCTTGGACTTCCTTGCCACATACTTCGGCCTTCGATGCTTCGGAACATTCTCACCCCTTATGTCTTACATTTCCCGGAGTAGGAATTCGTCGAAGCACTTACATTGTCCCTCCACTAGTTGATCGAATGGTCGAGAAAGGATCCCAACGGACCCTCAAATCAACAGCTTACACTACTCCTGGAATCATCCCCATGATCCAATAGTTGGCAATATTTCACCACTTTGGGGATTCGCAAGTTCGTGACCCTTACCGTTCTTAACCCTTCAATTCCCCGAAGGGTTACCTGCCAAAAAGGTCATAGAGTGGAAATGATTGCTTGTTGTTAGTTGATGATAACACTTACCCTATCCTTCCACTATACTTGATCTAACGGTCGAGAAGGATCCCGAAGGATCCATAGATATACGACCCATGTTACTTCGCAACTTCGGCGTTGGGAACTTCTGGCCATTTCACACCTTTTTACTCCTAGAGTGAGTCAAAGTCGATTTGATCATAGCTCATATCCAAAGATCAAGAAATATTATGATGTTTCTTGGATCGACAACACACGTTACTTCACGGCCAAAATGTTGGTCAGGTTTTAATGATAGAGCATATCCCACGGTAACTGCTAAGAAACCGCCAGGTGTTGATCAATCTCTCTGGTAACCGTGTCAATAGATTTCCTTCTGCAGAATTAGAGTGTTGTGACGTTCAAACATCCTAGAGCCTCAGACCTCTGAAGCCCCGAAGTCTGAATAGCTTAGCTCCTTTTGAGCGTAGCGCATGGTTCCAGAGTCCTAGTCATATGGGGTTTTGATAAGCCCCATAGGGTTACACTCTTAAATCTTACACAAGATTTGGTTAAGTCCATGGAATTGACCCTAAGGTCACTTGGACAAGAAAATGTTTTGAAGGAAGTGCCTTCCATTCACAAAACTCGAATTCTATAATAGGAAGAGGAAATTTGAAGGATCGACAAGACCTGAACAGTCCTATAGAGTCTGTCCTGACTCTATATTTGCAAAATTAATGTTTGAGAAATCCCTTTGAGGATTTTCTAACCAGTACAGAGGTCAAATCATTATGCCCCAAATTCATTTGAAAACCGATTACTAATAGTTTTCCTTTCTAAACAGAAGAAAGTAGAAAACCATTGACAAGATATAATATTCAAACTCTTCTTCAAAATCTTCGGTCGGCCGGACAATTAGAGTCACAATTATCTCACATCCAAACAAGATAAAATAGTATGCCATCATTTATCTCAAATGAGATCCTACTATAACAAACCAATCAAGATAATATAACATTCAGAGTCACACTTATCTGAAATTGGAATTTAGTTGCCAACTGACTATGGGTGTTTGCCTTTCCACCCAACCGTAGGCTCAGATGCATTTATTCTTAGCATTCTTTCCACCCCCATGCCAAGCCATGATACCACCAGGGAGTTATCTATATTCCTTGGGTCTTCTGCAAATTCCTGGAGGCCACTCTCCTCCTCACTATTCTTGGTGAAGATTTTCTTCATGCCCCACATAGCCCCGACCTCTTCAAGGTTTATCATATGCCTCCCAACATCAAGATCGTGGTCTTCTTTCTCTAGCTAGGGTCATATCTCTAGCAACAACAGAAGTCTCTTATCTTCCCCAATGAGCTCAGTGCCTCCATAGGGTTTATCAGGTGCCTTCCCAGCTAGATTTATTTCCAGCCAACATCAAGCCCCCGACCCTCTTTTTCTCCAGTCTAGGCTTCGGGTCTTCTATGCTCCAGCTCATAGTTTTTCCATGAGTTCTCTTATCTTCTCCCAAGCCCTCTCATGGGCAGGGTCTCCCTTTCACCTCTATAACTCTCATCTTTATTCTCTATCTATCTTCCTTCATGTATATTCTTGCACATCTTCTCCCCTAGGAAGGTTTTGCATCTGTCCTATTCCTTCTACCAGAAGGAACTCGGGTCAATCTAGTCCTGTAGGAATATTGTGCTCTGTGTACTTCAGGCTAACAGCTTTCTGATTTCTCATCCAGGCCCTCCATGATTCCATTCATTGGGGTAGTTGGTTGTTCAACCACCAGTCCTTTTCTTGTTAACTGATTTTTCCTTGAGGCTTATTACTCCAGATCAAATATTTCAGCAAAGAGGATTGGGTCATCTTGGCATGATGAACCCTCTCTACAAATTTCCTCACTCTTTCCTCTAGTGGTATCATGGCTATTACTTAAAGGCTTCACCCCCACAGTCAGTTGTCAGCAATCTAAACAATAATGCATTTACATTTTTCACATGCCATGTTATGGAAATCATAAGTAATGATTAATTACAAGCTAGGGGAAACAAGGGTATTACAATCCCCTCCCCCTTTAAAGGAACATCGTCCTCGATGTTCTTTCTTAGAAACACTTTCCATGCCTTCTTCTTTCAACTGCTTCATAGACTCTTGGCCTTTGTCACATGCCTACAATAATTCCAAGCAACAATCATATTAATCACAATTACATGCAAAAGCATTTTATTGTTGTTCATAATTTAAGGGGAAAATTTCATAATCCGGCACAATACTTATCTGTGCAGTTCATGGATATGCATCCATATGGTTGTCTCATTAACTTGGCTCACTGTTTTCCTTGACATACCCATTGTGTGCATGACTCCAATCATTAGTTTACAAGAATTTATCAAAGTCTCTTCTTCCTTGCGGTCACTCACCCTCCAGGCCCAGGCTCAGGCATCCCCTTCTCTGCTATACAGTCCCTCAGGCGATCCATCTTGCCTTGCCAAGGATTTCTCACACAAGAAGAGTTCTAGAGACTTCATCAAGTCTTACAGTCAAGGAGTCCCTCTGAATTTCTCTGTCGAGGTGTCCCTCTAGCTTATGTTACCACAACACATCATATTCTAGGGCGATCATGTCTTACCAGAGGGTTCTCATATCACAATAGTAGCCTTTTTCATGCTTTCCATCTTTGACAGCCTTCATTTGTCCTCCCTAGGAAAATCATTTTCATCTCACCTGTGTCACATGTATACTGAAATTTTGTGAGACGTTATCATCAATTTCAAATTCAAAATTTTCTTGCAAATCTGTCACCCATAGATTTCCAATTTCTACATTTTACTTTCAGATCTGTTCCACACTCGAACCAGATTCACAAGTATGGGATTTTCCTTCCCATAGAGGTTTGGCTCAACATGCAATTGGTCTTCTTTATGGGCTTAGAACACTGCCATATCCAAGACCCTTCTTCCTACAATTTTAATTTCAATCAACCAAACAATTGTTAGTTCTCATGCACATTATATTTTCATTGCACACTTGTAGTGGCTCACAAACAATTTCATAACTGCGCATACTAACAATCAATTCATTTACTCAAAAAGGAAATACAATTCCTTACACATGCTTTACTTTGGCATACTAAGCCCTTTTAACATGCAATCCAACATGAAATGAATTTAATCAATGTGCCATTGTCCATGGTCACATTCACACACAATGCACCCTTGCATTGATTTTCAAATTGTTACTTTTTACATTAGGCAATCTTCCTTTGTGGGTTCGAATTCAACCAACCTTTTACCACGTGGTTCCTTTATACATATTTATTTTTATAGTAGGATTATGGTTTCCTTGTTTCAATGGATCATGATCTCAAATTAGCATGCGTGAAACTAAAAGTTTCACGTCAGCGTGTTCAATCATTCTTCTTTCATTGGTAACCAAGGTGCCAACACTCATGGCCACCCAAACTCTCCTTTTCTTTAATACCTTTACAATTCAAGTAGAGTATTGGAAGGTCCTCTTTCCTTAATGGGAAATCCATTGTCTATCCTCTTATGCAAGCATGCATTTCCGCAATGCATTCAATTCAATATGCTACCTATGATCACTTTTGTTCCCAATCACCCATGATTGGTCAATGTACCCATGATACACTTATTCATGAATTTGCTTGCAAGGATTCTAAATCATCTTTGACTGACATGGATATCCTCTCTCTATTATTCAGGTTCTTCTTTTTTGAATCTTACCTTTCTTGGGTAGCAATGGCATACGATAGCCACTCAAAATTAGTTGCATGAAATATTTTAGATAATAAAATACTTTAGAGGGGACTCTTACCAAATCCCTTCATATCGTATGCCACATAGGCATGAACACTTTTATACATGTTCTGGTTTCCAACACGCTCTGTGATATTACCTCATCAATGATGCTTTGTGGAGACTTTTAAAGTCCCTTCAACAAATTTAAACAATAACCTTCCCGTATTCATCTTCTGCTTGAGGTTGTCCATCACTGGTAATTGTCTTTCCCAACAGTTCCAATTTCCTTTTATCTATGACATATATCACAATTATATTAGTCGTCATGTGAAAAAAAATGCATGTATCACAACATTTAAATCAATAAAATGTTTTTAGATATGCCCCAACATATCTCTATGCACTCTACCACATTACTCCTTAATGTGTTAGCTAGTGCAATCACAATCCAATTTTTCAGTGGTATTCTATAATCATACAACTATCATCATCCTTATCCAAAACAATTACTTGCATTAGTAAATCAATCTCTTATACCAAAGAAATATAATAAACAATAAGGAAGGAGTCAAGGAACTCTTCCCTTGTCCAACTCCTGCACATCCCTAGACTATCAGTCCAGCTGCGTTATTTTCCAAGGCCTCATTGTCTTTACGTAACACGGCTTATCCAAACATATTCATTCAAACATACTTATTTATTTATTTTCTTTTTCTTTCACAGTTGTTCCTTTAAGGATCACAACTCTGTTAAACAATTCAAAGTTTTAGGGTGAGAAAAGTATTCCCCTTTTCTCCTTCTTTGCTTATGCAATTTAGTCCATGTTGGGATCTCCCTTCTCTTTTCCTTGAACAGTCTTGGTTAGGTTCACCTTAACCTTCTTGGATAAATCAGCATGCTACAACAACAAGATTTTTGTTCACAACGATTTATGAACATGTGCTTCCTGCACATTACCCTTTAGTTATCAGAATGTTCAATGTTCATTTGTTAGTCTTCCATTCATGCATTATGTTTTAGAATGTAATCCGGGATTCTTATATATATGTGCTTGTAGTCCACTTCCCAACTCTCAACAGTCGTTAAGGTTGGGACTATGTTCTCCTGACAGAGTCTTTACACAGTTCCTCCACATGGAACTCCTTCAGCATGCAACTTTTTATTGCATATCCATCACTATTTGTGATGGCCTCAACCTTGAGTCAACTTCATCTTTTTCATTTCAATTGTCTACCAAATATTCCATAAGGAATATAAACTTGCATTCATATGATGCATTCTAAATTACATGTGCTCATTATCCCATTGTGTTTTCATGCACAGTGTTCTTACTACCTACTTCAACATATTGTGTGTTTACTATAGACACACTTATAGTTGTCTTTCTGTATCTATTGAAATTTAGTTGTTTCATGATTGTTCATGATCACTTACATCCAGCCTTTAAAAACCTAATCAAATTTCCTTTTATCATGACAACAGAGCATTCTTGTTCATTCACTCTTTCATCAATTTATACTAGCCTTTCCCAAGGGAATGGAACACATTCCTCTCAAGCCATCATTCAGAATAAAACTTTCATGACTCTTCAGAATAGAGTCATACATGCATCCATGGTATTTATTCAATCTTGGCAAGTGAAATTATTGCCTTACATTTCACTCATTCAAGCAGTCACATCGTGCCTTTAGTATACATATACTCATACATCATACATGTACACCACTTGCACGTTTAATATCATTCATTCTTATATATTTGGTCTTAATATCACTCTTCGTATCAATCAACCTTACAATGCATTAAATCCATGCACTCAAGTATATACAAACATAGCTAAACATTCATCATGCAAGCTCATTGCTTGCACCTTTTCCGCATCATTCATACACATGGACATAACAGACTTCCAGATCCTTCTCCAAAGGATCTTACTGCCATTCTTATGACAAGTCTCATAGAGATACTCATGCACGGTGTTCTTACTACCTGCTTCAACATATTGTGTGTTTACTATAGACACACTTATAGTTTTCTTTTTTGTATCTATTGAAATTTAGTTGGTTCATGATTGTTCATGATCACTTACATCCAGCCTTTAAAAGCCTAATTAGGTTGCCTTTTATCATGACAACGGATCATTCCTGTTCATTCACTCTTTCATCAATTTATACTAGCCTTTCCTAAGGGAATGGAACACATTCCCCTGAAGCCATCATTCAAAACAAAATTTTCATGACTCTTCAAAATAGAGTCAACCATGCATCCATGGTATTTATTCAATCTTGGCAAGTGCAATTATTGCCTTACATTTCACTCATTCAGGCAGTCACATCGTGCCTTTAGTATACATATACTCATACATCATACATGTGCATCACTTGCACGTTTAATATCATTCATTCATATCTATTTGGTATTAATATCAGTCTTCATATCAAACAACCTTACAATGCATTAAATCCATGCACTCAAATACATACAAACATAGCTAAACAATCACCATGCAAGCTCATTGCTTGCACCTTTTCCATGTCATTCATACACATGGACAGATCAGACTTCCATATCCTTCTTCCAAGGATCTTACTTCCATTCTTATAACAAGTCTCATAGAGATACTCAACACTAAGCTTCCCTCTTTGTTGAGGCCTTTCCTCCATTCACATGATATCGACATGGAAAGTTTAACAAACATAATCATAACTATGTCCCCCTTTCCATATGACAACAACCAACAAGAAGGAATTCTTGCCTCAACTACTATAAAATTAATCAACAACCCAGAAATACCATTTGGGCAATTCCAACAGTGCCCAAGGAAACAAAACAACTTATCAAGCTTTTGTTTCATGCCTTGAACCATTTTTTTTTGTTTAACATACCTTTTTATCAAGGGAATCCTTTTCTAGATTCCTTCTCACTACTACTTGAGCATACCAAGTCATACTTATATGGCTACCATCCACCTCTAGATGTCAACCTGACCCATTGGTCATCTAGAAGTGCCCCAACACTTCCTTTACCAATTTCAGGATCATTTCATTAACCATTTTACCTCATTCTCATGAGGTAATATGTAATCAACATCATCAACATTATACTTATGATAATATAGTCAGATCATCACTAACCATATGATCTATGATCTCACCTTATTTTATATCCAATGATAGACCATAATAAGTGTGTGTGTGTGTACAGACACATGTTATATGCATGCTCAATCTTTTCCATATGCATTTCAACATATCCCCGTGCACCAAGCATTTCTTCTATGCCTACCATGCAGATATATTCCACTTGCTTACCTCTTGCATATACATGCCCTTAAGTTAATAGGGATACACACTCCCTTAGCACAACCATGATCTTTTGAACTTTCTCATGTCACTTCACTACTTCTTCCATGAGCGTTATTTCAGCAACAATTTTCATTCATTATAGGTCAAGTAAATTGACCTTACAATTTCCCATCAGTCCCCTAGTCACGAGGGGTTATACATACATGATTTCATCTCTTTTATTAAAGCAACAATTTATTATTTCCAAGGATCCTATCACTTTGTTACACATTATTTTCATCATCCCTATGACCGTTAATGATGTAAACCTATCTGTTGCCTTCAGAGGGGTCAGTGGCCTGAGTTCCTGAAGAGAGAAGGGAGAAGAACTTTTCCTGAGAAAAGAA
>SNQJ01S0195480.1:0-17515 GCA_010110895.2 Picea sitchensis | reverse complement strand
TTCTTGAAGATCCAATTGGTTCCTATCACATTCTTGTCCTTGGGTCTTGGAACTAGTTCCCAAGTCTGATTCTTCTCTATTTGGTCTAGTTCTTCATTCATTGATTTGATCCAATATTTACTTTTGATAGCTTCATTAACTGACCTAGGTTCTACTAGGGATAGCGTTCCATCTTCTGATTCAAAATCGAGTTTCCTTCTTGTTTCCACTCCTGCACTTTTATCTCCAATAATCTGGCTTTCAGGATGATTCTTATGAAATCTTTTTGATAGAGCTCTTGGAAAGGGCATTTCTTCATTGTCTTCTTCATCATTATGTGGTTAATTTTCTCGTGTTTCATTATTATCATCTTCTTGATGAGAGTCTACATCATCATCTTCCTGCTGAGATTTTACATCATCATCTTCTTGCTGATATTTTTTATCAATGCCTTGGGATATGCTCTTTTTGAGATCATATATATTTACATTGGCACTTTCCACTATCGTTAGTAGTCTAAGATTATAACATCTGTATACTTTATAATTAGATGAATATCCTAAGAATATTCCTTCATCATATCTTGGATCAAACTTTCTTAGGTTATATTCATCATTGTTTATGTAACATTTTCTTCCAAAAGTTCTAAAGTGTTTTATAGATGTTGGCTTTCCAAACTATAGTTCATAAGGGGTTTTGTCATGGTTGGGTCTCAATTGAAATCTATTAAGTATGTGGACTACTGTGTAGATTTCATCTCTCCAGAATTTGTCTGGAAACTTGGCTTCATTTAGCATGGTTCTAGCAACTTCTTGAATTGTTTTGTTTTCCCTTTCTACCACTCCATTATGTTGAGGAGTCTTGGGAGATGAAAACTGTCTTTTGATACCATGATTTTCACAGAATTGAATGAAATATTTAGAGGTGAATTCTCCTCCATTGTCTAATATCAAACATTTAATTTTGATATCTCTTTCATTTTCTACAAGGGCTTTGTATATTTTAAATTTCTCAAAGGCTTCTGATTTTTATTTTAGAAAGAATACCTAGGTCAATCTTGTGTAATCATCAACAGTCAACATAAAATATTTTTCACCATAAATAATTTTGGTTCTGGTTGGTCCACATATATCTGTCTGAATAAGATCTAATAGTTTTTTTGTGGAATTCTCTTTTGTTTTGAACCTTACTCATGTTTTCTTTCCTATTTGACAATGTTTACAAATAGAATATGAAGGCTTAATCACTTTTGCCAGGTCTCTAAATACCTTTATTTCATTGGCTTTGATCAATTTTTCAAAGCTTAAATGTACCAACCTTATATTCCATATCCATATTTCATCTACTTGGCTTAAAAAACATTTTTCTTCTTCATCTATATTAAGGATGTAGACATTGCTAGATGTTCTTGGTGCAGCTGCCACTAGCTTTCCAATGTCCGTTTTTCTAATCTCACATTTCTGAGAATCAAAAGTAAGTATGTGACCCTGATCACATGCATGACTTACACTTAGGATATTTGGTTTGATATTTTATACTAGAAGTACATCTTTTTCTTTGGTTTTATTATTTCCTAAACTAAAAGTGCCTTTTCCCAGTATCTTGGTTGACATGTTATCTCCAAAAGTTACTTTTCCCTCTCCTTTCTTATTTAACTTGAGAAATTTACCTTGATCTCCAGTCATGTGTTTTGAACATCCACTATATATATACCACTGGAATCCTTGATTTTTTTCATATAAGGCTACATTGCGCTCTGTTTGTTTTTTCTTCCATTCTTTTTTATTATGGGAAATATTTGTCTGTTTATCATATTCTGGCAATCTACATTCACTAGTTTTATGACGATAGTTGTTGCATTTTTAGCATTCACTATTGAAGTCTTGCAAAGGAGAAAATGAGTTATAGTTTCTCTTCTTTGTATTGTACTTATTGTTCTTATATAATTGGAAATTTCTACGATTGTATTGTCCATAAGCTTTTCAGTGTACTTATTTATGTCCAAAACTATTGCAAGAGTAACAATATCCAATAAATATATATTTAGAGGGATTCCTTCTGATGATTGTACTTTTATTGTAATCTTTTACCCTAGTAGAGAGTATTGATTTATGTTTATGTGTAACAGTTTTCAATGGTATCATCTTTGCCTTATTATCTTCTTTTCTTTACGGGTTTTTCAGAGCATCTACGTAATTGATTGGTTTCTTGATAGATCCTTGTGATGTAGAAGTTGAGTATTGAGTGTATCCCAAACCAGTCTTGTTGTTTGGTGACCTTTCACTACTGAGAATTTCATCCAATATCTTTGAACTATTTCCAAATTGTGGCCCCTTCTTTTCTTTCTCAATTTCACTTTTTAGCGGCTTAATCTCAGCTTCTAGTTTCTCACATACTTGTTTTTTATCATTAAGTTGTTGTAAAATGAATTCTTCAATTTTATTATCTTCCAGGAGCTAGGAATTCAAATCACTGATTTTTTGTTCTAACTCCTTGATGGTTTCGGAAACTTCCCTCTCTCTTGATTTAGTAGCTTCTTTAATCTCTAGAAGCTCTTCCCTTAGTACCCTATTTTGTTTTTTAGTTTTTCTTAGTTCTTCAATTACACTAAGGATTTATTCTTCGAATTTCACTTCTTCTTCATCTTCTGAATGTTTATGATCTTGAGTTATTATTCCCATAAATAGAAGCTATGTTTCGTCTTCTTGATTTTCTTCTAATGAGCTATTGTCTTCTTGGGTAAAGAACGTTTTCTTTTTCTTGTAGACCTTTTTATTATTATTGTTGCTTTTCTTCTGATTTTTTAAGGCTCTTTCGTCATGACTTTCCTCTTGCTTAGGATAGGGAAATTTATTGACAAAGTGTCAAATTTTTCCACAGTTGAAACATATTAGAGGAATCTTCCCTTTGTATTTCCTTGTCCCTTTCTTGAGTTTCTTTATGAATTTGGAAGTTTCCTCATTAGATATAAGTGATAACACATCATTTTTCTTTTTCTCCAAGCTCATCTTTGTTTTAGATGCTTTAAAGGTTGTTTCTATTTTTTATGATTTATCATTCTCTGTACTCATTTCATATGCTGTAAAAATTCCATGAAGTTGATAAATTGTGAGTGTGTCAAAATCAGGCTTATCTTCAATTGTAGAAATCTTGGCATCATATCTCATAGGTAATGACCTTAGTATATTTTGCAAAATAGTTTTATCTATAAGTTATTCTCCTGCTACTCTAATTGAATTAACCACTTCATCTACCCTATGAAGGTATTCAACAATGTTCTCCTCTTCTTTCATTTTCAGATTTTCAAACTGAGTTCTATAGGTCTGTGGTTTGGCTTCCCTGAATTTTCTATCTCCTTCATATACGACCTCTAATTTGTCACATATTTCTTTGGTTGTCTTACAATGAATAACCTTCACACATATAGAATTTGTCAACCCTCCTAGAATTGCATTAACTTCTCTTTAGTTGTCATTGCATATGTTCTTTACTACAACATCTTTGGGTGGACTAGTTGGTGCAGTGTAACCATCTACAAAAAATTTCCAGATATCAAAACCGAGAGCCAACGGGAAGTTTTTCATTCTTATTTTCCATAGAGCATAACCACCTCCATTCAACAATGGTTCTTTTTTGTTATACATTACCTCTTGTTGATCCATTTTCAAGATATACCTTCCAGTTGTTTAGACTGTGCTGAAGGCACCTGATCTGATACCNTAAAAAATTAACAGTTACTTCTATATTTTTTTAATTACCACAATAGATCAACAATGGACTTGTTTGTAAAATCAATTATATAAATATAGTTAATAGGAATTACAAGGATTTTTATGAAGAATAGTGAAGGACACCAATCCTTTTTAGAGCACCAAATCTAGGAGACACAAATCCCATTATTCAGGGCACCAACCCTAGGCAACACCAAATCCATTGTTTTTAGGGCACCAACTCCCTTGTTTTTAGGGCACCAACCCTAGGAAGAAACAAATCCATTATCTTTAGGGCACCAACCCCAGGAAGCACCAAATTCCTTAAATTACACTTAATTAGTAAAGGATATGAATCCTTTTGTGATCCTCCCTTCCACCATCACTTCATAAGAATCATTGATTCTTCTTCTTGGACTTTACTGCTATTTTGATCTTTTGATATGGACTACAGAGACACTTTCTTCTCACCATTCTTTCTTGTTTATATACTCTTCCAACTGGTGTGAGCTATGAAGCATTGTCTCCCTTTGTTTGGACCATCTCACCTCTTCATTTTAAATTAAGAATATCTCTATTTTATTCAAACATTATTGTGAAAGATTTTAATTTAGTGAGAGTTATTTTCATAAATCGATCACATGTATGGATCAATTTCTTTTAACTTGATTCCAAGTCTCTGCAAATATTGCAGAAATCGAATTCTGTATAGGCACTTTCTTCAAACCATTTACATCTGACCATATGCACAAAACTAGTGGCTTATTAATTAAGCTATGTACCCAGCGCCTGATGGCTTATGTGTTTGTAACCCATGAATGGGGGTTTGGAACCTAGTCCTTCGGTACTTAGACCTTCGAGAGATTTCTCTCTCATCCAATCTTCTAAGTTTCAACTCCTCGAAGTAGTTAACTCTCACAAGGATTGATATAATGGTTATCATGATTCCTGGAACCAAATCAATGGTTTAGATTTGTTATTTACACTATCCTTCCACCACTTAATCCAACAGCTATGACTTAATAAAACATTGAGATGGAAGACCATTATTTACTTTAGGAGTTTGGGATTTCCAGCCTCTGCAATATTTCAACCTTTCAGAGTACATTTCGTCGAAGTAGATCAAACAAACAATATTCATGATCCTGTCTTGCACAGAGGTTTCAAACAAATAGACATCCATGACTTGATCTGTATTTGAGTGGGAAATTCTCGTTCACTTAAGGAATTCGGCGCTTCAGAACTCCGATCTTTGTAGTCATTCAATTCTTCTGGAGTAAATTCTACCTAAGTCGTTATTATCACTTTCTTCTTGATAACCTCCACAAGTCCAGAAGCTAAGACCGTGGGCTTAACCATTTCAAGCATTTGATCTAACGATCATGATTCATCCTGGAGGATCTCAGATCAATTGTTGTCATTGACTTCAAACTTCACCACTTTGGGTAGTTGTTGGTTTCCCCCGAAGGACAAACTCTCAGAGTGACGTAACTTGCTGACATCATTTCTGAATTGCCACTGGTTGAGTGGCTTCCACGTGTCACTTATATTTGTGACTTACATGTACCTAAAATTCCAACTGGACCTTGACACTTGTCACCATTTGATTATGCCATGTGTCCTTGCTGGAGTGGTATTTACTGACATGGATTACCTGATGCATCACATGTCCTCCTTGTGGATCTAATGATCGTAGGTTCATATGGATCCTTGATCCAACAAATGTGAGTAGTTCTAGATCAAGGGTCTAGGTTCATTTCGACCTTTGGGACTTTGGGTTATTCACTCCCACTTCCCAATTCTCCCAAAGCGAGATTCCCCGACTAAATCTCGAGTAACTTGAATTCATATAACGATCCATCTTTGAAGTGAAAATATTAAAATGATCCAATGGTTGTTGGGATTTTATCTATTCATGATCTCACGAATCCTTGATCCAACGACTGTGATCATTACTATATCAATGGTCTAGATTCATTTCGTCCTTTGGGACTTTGTGTTATTCATTCTGAATTCTTAATTATCCAGAAGTGAGAGTCCCCGACTAAACCTCGAGTACCTTGACTTCATGTAATGATCCATCTTTGACGCGAAAATCTCAACATGATCCAATGGTTGTTGGGATTTTGGTTATTCAGGATCTCGTGAATCCTTGATACAATGACTGTGATCATTTCTAGATCAATGGTCTAGATTCATTTCGGCCTTCAGGACTTTGGGTTATTCATTCCCAATTCTCAATTCTCCTGAAGTGAGATTCATCGACTAAACCTAGAGTAACTTGACTTCATATAATGATCCATCTTTGACACAAAAATATCAACACGATCCAACGATTGTCAGGATTTCGGTTGTTCGTGACTTCGGGGCTCCGGGGTTCTAGGTTAGTGGAACCGATGCAAAGTGTAGATATATTGGAAAATGACGATCGACGACCGATGTCTATTTAGGAACTGAAACTTGCACGATCGTTAACTCCAACCCTTGAATCCCACAATGGTTCCCCACCATTGATCTTCCCTTACTGAGATCTGATGATCAGGACTTAATCAGATGTTGATCCGAAGATCTTCCTCTGTAACTCCCAAATCTAACGGTCCTAGTTTTTCCTGAAATATACATCGATGGACAAGATTCTCCCTTAATTCTTTTGTAGTTTTACTATTTCAATCATGATCTCATTTATGCAATGCATTTTCCCTTTTGAGATTTTTGGTAGATTCCTTTGCATGCTATTCATAACAACTCATCATCAATACAATGCACTTTCCCTTCTGAGTTTTTTGGTTTTGTAATTGGATTATAACTAATCGATATCATTGATCTGTTGGGAATTCAATCCCGATGGTGTTTCTACACTGCCTCTCCCGAGATTTAGGTAGATTTCTCTACATGTTGTTCATAACAAGTCATCATCACATCATAATGACATCAGATGTTGACATCAATGACAACACATCAATGAAAATATGTCCAACAATATCCTCCTTCTAATTGCAGCTGGAGAATTGGGAAGTTGGTTCTTCCAATGAATGTATTCTTTGATATATATAGGAAATCATTTCATGGTTTTATCTCATTTCAGTTTCCACGTAAACTATGGTGTACTATGTATTTGATGTGATTCTTCTTTTGATTATATGCTCATGATATATTGAATGAAATCATAGGTGATAGATTGATGATATAATGTTGATAAGTTGAAGTTTGTATATTGTAGTTAAAAGTGGTAAAAGTGGTCATGTTGATTCACCCCCTCCTTCTCAGTATTCCAGTTGATCCTACTACCCATATAATCATAATTAATAGATATGTAATGTTTGATTAATCTCCTCTCATAAAATCAGACATAGTAAAATATGAAGGGTACAATGTGTTATCACTCTGTAAATCTATTCGGCTGACAAACAAATGACGAAGGTAACTTTTTCAACCAACTTTGAGACCCAAAACTAGCCTTTCAGATCTAGAGAGGGCTCTCTCGAAAATGGTGCGGTCTCCACGCAGGATATGACTTTCAAAACGATGGCTAGATTTAACACCTATGATAAAGTAGGTTTTGGTTATATTGGCACATAAAAGTAAGACTTGGGTATGGGGTTGATCTGAGGAAAAGATGGTACAAACGAATCAATGAATGGATTTGAGAGGATAAGGCTAGGCGAGCAACAACCTTCAGTGTAAACTGTAATGTGTGATGGGAGAAAACACAGGAAGCAACTAAAGAGCACTATTGTGGATGAATTTAGAGTTATCTTGAGAGGAAAACATTTTGGCTAAGTGGCGTGAACAAGGGGTGCAGTACTGCGAATTTGCAGGTTCGATAATTCGTTCCGAAATAGATAGAAAAGATATGGAATAAAGATAATAGGAAAGCACATACACAAAGAAAGAATCACAATACATCCAACTATCACAACTTGAATCCTTTTTATCAAATCACAGGACCTTTGCATTAAATTTTGGTCAAAACTTCAGATTACATACAATATCTATCGTCGACCAAATTTGCCAACCAACCTGGATTACATCGAAAAGATGAAATGTATAAATGAGGGCATAGCTTGGGCTTCCCTACTTTCTAATTGTTAACCCTAAACTAGAAAAAATGTGCCACATGCACCAGAGACTCTTTGCATGGTACTATACAAAAATAGGCAATAATCATGCCTGTCCATTAACGACTGTGTTCAGGTTCACCACGGGGTCTGATTGTCAGTCAGAATCCTATGTGGGGAAAACTATGTCACTATATCTCTTGATATGGTCTCCTAGTGAGCAGGTGTCTATTAACAACTTGTTGTCTGCAATGTTGGCTTCACATTCTATTGTGTGCCCATTTGCTGGAGAACTGTTCGCAGTAAACAATTGTTCGATTCTCACGACCGTTATATAAATGGTAGGATACTTTAGAGGACACGTATCACTCAAAACTATCATGAATAAAATGTCGTCCGTTAGACTTTATATTTTTGTGCACTGGAAAGAGACATGCATATCTCCTTTTTGGCTGCTTCACATTCTCTAGGATGATCTGCATGCCTTTCTTCTACCAGCCTTTGTTCCTCTCACAGCTGGACAATAACATTTTGCACCTCTCTAATCTTCCTTTTCAGCCATGCCACATTCCCTCCATGACTCTGTGCAGCTGATGCTTTCACGATCTTTGTCACTAGTTGTCTCCTTAGTTCCTTTTTCTCTTGATAGAGCTCAACAATAGCCAAATTTTCTTGTTTCAGCTGCTGAGATGGCTCTTCCTCATTTTCTCCCACGACGTCCGATTTCCTTACTCAGTCCCCACCTTTGTGGCTCGATTTACTAGCAGGTTCTAGCCGGACGACGTGTCTGAGTAGTCCTTCAGCTATCAATCTGACACACGGTTTTTCTACAATTTGATCCTTCATGATCTCGTCATTCTTTATCGGTTTGCCTCTCCTCCGAGGCATTTGTTGTTGGGAGGAGGGGTTGTCTCCTTTTCCTGTATGAATTTCTCTACTTCGGCTGTTTCGTGACTTGATCTGGTCTTTTCTGCAGGTGAAAGAATGGTTCCTTCCACGTCTTTGGGAATATTTTTCGTGGGTGAGAAAGAATTCCAGTCTCTTTGGGGTTCAGACCTCACAGTTCTTCTGCTTCACGCACCTTTTCCTGCGCTCTGAGAAGCCACCATGGCACGACCAAAGTATACTCTACACGTAGTGTATTGAACGAATGCACAAGGGGAGTGCTTCTGAACCAACTAGATTGGCAAGGGGAAACTGTGAAAAGAGCTTAGGCATGGTTCTATGACTGGAGGGCACGTCGAGCATATGAGATTTATAATGGATCGTCTAAGAGAGGAAATCATGTTGGAATGGCAACGAGATGTTTCAAGTCGAATTGCAGGTTGTCCATGGAAAATCCCCACGTGTAGAATGCAGGTGATAAGGTTTGTTGGGCATGTATAATACGAACGTCGCGATTTTTCATTCCCTCAACCTCTATGATAAACTAATAATAATTTTTTCACTTGCCAACATGACCTCTATTAACCACTTGACCCGACCCAAGCACGTAGAGACTAGTTTCTTAACGAGATTCGACTCTCTAGAAAAGACACATACGTACCACGTGTACGATTTTCGACTCTGACACCCCTTCCCATTTCCAAGGGCCAACCGACCATTTGTTGACTTCAACCTCCCGGTGCTACGTACCTGACTTCACATGTTTGGATGCATGGGTCATAACATGACTCAAAACTGACTCTAAATGGAAAGAAAAATGGTGGTGCTAACAATTGGCTCCAACGGGGATGCTATCCTCCCTGTGAGGTAGCAAAGAACAATAGACCAAGTGCCTGACCATTGGGATTTATTTGACCTCTAGACACTAAGAAATATAAGTGACTCATTGACACAACTTCTAAGAATTAATCATAAACTTAGGGCCTTCACTTCAGGCTTCAATTTTCTGCTGACCTACTGACTCGATGCAAAAATAAAACGACTATTTACAATGGAAAATGACTTAAATGGACTTTATTTCATTAGGTAACGTTTGAGGAACCTATTGTTTACTAGCCCCCAACCAAGACACTCTCCATGTAGTCCTTCCAGGAAATAATCATTGTCTCCGCAGTACACACCAATTTTGTACGCCCCTGTCCAAAGGTGATCGAACTTTCTATGATTTCATTTACCTTCATTTCTTGCGTCCCATCTAAGCACCAGATCTCCTACCTAAAAATATTCCTCATTGGAATGTTTGTCGAAAGATTTCTTTATCCTCTCCTGATGGAGTTGAGATCGATTATACACCTGCTCCCTCGCCTGCTGCGTGTGAATCAACTAGTTTATCCTCCTCTACGCATCATTTGGCCCGACCTCCTTCTCTTGCAACAAATTCCTAATGGGCGGTCATAGCGCAGTAGGGAAGATTTCTTCTATGCCATAAAAAATCTGGAAAGGTGATGTTGATATGGATTTTTTTGTGGTAATTTGATCTGCCCACAATGCATAAATAAGATTCTTATGCCAGGCTCTCTTGTTGTCTTGCAAGAGCCTTTTGATGATCATGTTCATGTTCTTATTTGAGGATTCTGCCAACCCGTTCCCTTGTGGATAATATGTTATGGAATGTCCTAGGGTTATGTTATAATCCTGACAAAACTTCTCCATATTTTTAGACTTGAATGCGACCGCATTATCTGTTATGATCTTAATAGGACACTCGAACCTTGACAAGATGTTTGTCTCCAGGAAATATATGATGACCGCATCGGTAGCTTGCATTGTGGGGACCGCCTCAATCCACTTCGTAAAATAATCGGTGGCCGTGAAAATCCATTTATGCTGTGCAGAGGATGGTGGGTTTATCTCTCCTATGAAATCTAGACCCCACTACATGAAAGGCGCTTCGACTGAGATTGGCTTTAACGACAGGGACTGTATCTTTCTCCTTCCATTGAAAATCTGGCACTCGTGGCAGCTGAAGACCTCTTTATATACGTCAGAGAAAATTGTCGGCCAATAATAACCCTCCCTCAAGCTATTGTGTGCAGTGGTCTTCCAATAGTGGTTCCCTCCGCAGTCGCCTCTCTGAAATTCCTGTATGACTCGTTTTGCGTTATCCTCCAGCAAACAACTTAACAATATTTCTCTAGGATCTTTCCAATACAGTGAATTGTCCAAGATGCAGAACATAACCGCTTTAATCTTGAGGAATATTGCCTTAGTCCTACTCACACTTGGAGGGGCCTGGAGATTCTCCAATACATATATGATGTCTACATACCATGGAAAATCAATGAAACGTTGATGCATCTGTGCAACGTTTTCTTCTTGAGGGCATTCTGACAGATCGACAATGAAGTTCATTCCTACAACGTCGCAGTCTGACTGCGCCATCAACTTCACGAGGACCTGACCTTTGACCAGCTTTGTCGACTTGATCTCAATATCATATTCTAACATGGATGCTATCCACTTTCCTCTCCTTCCTTCCGAGTCAGGCTGAGTCAGGATGTCCTTTACTGAACTGTTGGGCACACAGGTGATGACATGGGAGTGCAATATGTATGTCCTGAATTTCTTCAAAGCTTTTACTAAGACATACGCCTGCTTTTCCATAATATTGTACTTTAGGGGAGCATCGTGCAGTGTCCGGCTGAAGTAGGATATGGGTTTCTCGAAATCCTATTCGTCCTTCTGCAACAGTACGCCGACAATAGTGTGTTTTGAGGAAAATGAAAAAAAGAGGAAATCTTTCATAAAGTACGGGCTCGCTAGCACAGGGGCTTTAGTCAGAGCCACTTTGATATCTTCAAAAGACTTCTTGGCCTCTGGGTTCCACTTAATCTTGTTTCCCTTCCTGAGCATGCAGGTTATATGTTTTATGATTTCCTCTAGGTTTGGGATGAATCTCCTCAAAAAGTTCACCTTTCCAAGGAAATATTGTACCTCCTTTTTACTGCGCGGGGTGTCGATATTCAAGATCCCTTCAACCCTGTTGGGGTCTATTTTAATGACTTATTTGGAAATGATGTGCCCCAAAATATTTCCTTTCTCCACCATGAAATGATATTTCTTTGGATTCAGTGATATGCCAAACTTTCTGCACTTCTGGAAAACCCTCTTCGGGTGCTCAAGATGTTGTTTTTCGGAGGCAGAATACACTATGATGTTGTCCAGATAAATCATGATGAAATTATCCTTCTCATTAGTAAACATGATGTCCATTTCCCTTTGAAAGGTGGCATCAACGTTCATCAGGCCGAACGACATCTTAGTGTACATGAACGTTCCCCATGAAGTGGTGAAGGCCGTCTTCTCTCTGTCGTCCGGGTGGACCATGATTTGGTTATATCCTGAGAAACTGTCCAGCATGGACATCTTCTGAGATCCCACTATTAAAATAATGTAACTGCGAAGAGAATTCTTATTATTATTTTGTTATTGGATTAAATCCCCATTGTGGATTAATCATGCCATTATTATTATTGGATTAAATCCTCATTGAGGATTAATCAAGTCATTATTATTATTATTGTTATTGGATTAATCCCCATTGAGGATTAATCATGTCGGTAATTGTATAAAGACCAAATTCCCTTTTGCGGATTGGTCATCGGATAATTACAAAGTGCAGAATAAGAAGTTGGCCCCATCAGTTATAATGGAAGGGCCAGAATTAATTAAAGGTGGGTTTACCCACCTAGTGTGAGAGGTCGGCCCTGCCAGATGGTGTCTCTTCACACGTGCCAGATTGATATAAATAAGAGGCTAGCGCCTCACTTCTTACATACACTTCACTTGCTCATTCTCTTATGAGGCAAGCTGCAATTTCAAGTTGGAGAGAGGAGAAGAAGGGTGGCGCATCTCTTGAGGAGGACTTTTCTGTATTGGTTTGAGTTATCTCTTGAACATTGTATAAGATATTTATGATAAGGAAGTTTTGCTGGGTTTTCTTCCCCTAGAGGGTTTCCCAGGATAAATGTTGTGTCATGCAAAGAACTATAATAATGGCATAAACATTAACACCCACTACCTTTTGCAAGATTTAGTCCATTTTGGGAAGGGGGTAGTGGTCTTTGAGAGACACCTTACTTAAATTTTGGAAGTCTACACACAGTCTAATTTCATCACTTTTCTTTCTTACAGGTAGTAGGTTAGCTACCCACTTCGAGAATATTAAGGAAACAATAATTTTGGCATCGAAAAGATTATGTACCTCTTTCTCGATCATCGGTAGTAACAGGGGATTTATCCATCTCAGCTTCTGTTTGAAAGGATTTTGATCTTCCTTGAGAGGCATAACATGTTGGATCACCTTTGTGTCATACACTTTCAAGTCGTCGTAGCTTCACACAAAGACGTTTGAGAAATCCTTCATGAGCTTTACGTAATCCCTCTTGACCTTTGGACTGAGTGTCTTTTATAATTTTACCGTCTTCAGATCTGCCTCAGTCCCGATGTTACAGTCTTCCACGTATTCTTTGCTTGCGACGATCCTGGGGTTCTTAGCCACATCATTTTTGTCAAACAGATTTTCTAGGGGAACCAATCCCTTTGGAATAATATTGTTCTTTAGTTGTAGTATATCCCTTCCCACGATATTCTTTTGGAAAGGGTTTTCGTTACTGCGTGCATCTACGCCCTCATATTCGTCATTGTAGTATTCCCCGTCGATGTTTATGTTAGCGAACTTGTCGCTCATAAGAAGGAATCTTTCCACATGTTTTTCATCGTCAAACACCTACCAGTGTTTGATGTTGTCAGGTATTGTTAGCCTATGCTTTACCTCAATTTCATATCTTTTATTTGGAATAATGGGAATCTTGAAAACTGAGGCCGAGGTGGCCAATGCGTCGGCGATCTGATTTTGTTCTCTGGGGATAACAGTCAGGTCATACTTCGAAAATCCTTTGAGAAGGTCCAAAGAAATATTTTTGTACACTCGCAGTCTGGGGTGTTCAGTATGATACACACCCTTCAACTGATTTATGATTAGCTCAGAATCTTCGTGCAGTTCTATCCTCCGCGCATCTAGTTATTTCAAAACTTGTAAGCCCAAGATTAACACTTCATACTCGACCATGTTGTTAGTGCATTCAAACGCGAGCTTGTATGAACGCAACTTTGTGATTGGTGAGCTCACCCATATACCAGCCCCAACTCCTTCTCAGTTGAATGCGTCGTCAAAACTCATGTTCCACACCCCATCTTGTGTGCAGTCTTCTGGGTTGGTACACTCTATTGTTTCCTGCGTGGTTTCCTCGTCAGTTGTTGTGATGGTCGTCGATCCTTCTTCTCCGAAGCTAAAGTCATTGTAGAATATAGACGAACCAAATTCAGTGTTGACAATGTATATAGGATGACTACGGGGTTGTGTCTTAATGTTTACCATGTACTTCAACAACACTTCTCTATACAGCCTTCTGTCATGGCCAAAAACATGGATGGTGGCCTAAGTCATATCCATCTGCAACGTGCCCTTCAACTTCGCAGCCCACGATCTCGAGAGAAACATGTCGAACTTTGGGGGTATGTCTATGATGACTACGTCCATGACCATGTTCTTGGGGGGGATTTGAGCCAATGATACAATTGGGCCTTTGATAAGACCCAAACATTTGAATTTCCTTGGATCAAAGGAGAAAAGGTCCTTGTATGGCCTAGCGACTTCTAAACCAAAATCGTCCATGATCACCTTTGGCATGAGATTGTGTGATACGCCATAATCAAGCATGGTGTTATGTAAGGTTAGATCATGGATCCTCAGACTAACATAGAAAGGAGGGACATCCTCATCATCGCTTGTCTCTTAGACGCGCGGACCAAACAAGATTGTGGGGTGGTCGTCTCGAATATTTAGAGTATTGGGGGTCCCTCCCATTTTCAACATTTTAATGGTTTGTTCCCGATACTGACCCTTTCTAATAAGCTCATTGAAAGGGACAAATTTTTTTATCTTGGCCATTTCATGTTCAAAATTGAAAGGGGAACATGTTTTTTCTACCTCTTTTCCACTCGTCTCCCGGCCTGTCTCCAAGGATTTCTTGGGGAGTTCCTCCTTTGAATTCTCCTTCTCGGTTGCATACTTGGCTGTAATGTCTAGTCTTAGTTAGCTTGTGGAAGGTGTGTTTGATGTAGGCTTCTTTATGGAGTTCATTTTTTGCGGCTCAACAGGTACATATTTTCTTAAGAGGTTGTACGTTTTCTGGAACTACATGATGGCATTTTGATAACCTTTCCTGTATTCTTTCATCTCCCAAGACGGTGCATCATCTATTTTGAGTATCATCCCATCGTCGGTTTCCAGTGTGAAGTCTTTGTTTTGGCTCATATATCGATCATTCTCGCTCTTTGTCAAGAACACGTGCGGGTTTTTGTCATCACAACAATGCACCTGGTCGTCGAAAGTATGGTCGAAATCCTGATCTACGTAGTTGTTCTAGAAAGGAGGTCTTGTCTGTTGTTCACCTGGGTCCTGTTGCTTGATTTAAGGAATCTGACCCCTCCAGAGATTCTGATTTCTGGGCTGTGGGTTGTTGTGTTCTCGCACAATAGGCCTGTTTCCCACAGACATTCTCTCCATCAAATTTTCCATGGTCTTCATCATCATGTCGAATTTGTCATCTGAGGACCACGACGTCAACGGATGTGAATCTCCCTGGGGTCTCTTGTCGCCCTGATTGAACCTCGATTTGATTTTCCTTGACTCCATCATGTTCACTTCAACCTCAACAACGTTACTCCTTATGGCATCTAGACTCGCTGATCTTCTTTCTCTTAGAAGAAGAGCAAAGTCACTATCAAACGAATTTGCGTACCACAACTGCGCAACATTGGGAGGGGGATTTACTTCTCCAAGGATGGAGTTGTACACCTTCAAGAAACGAGTAGAGAATTCCTGCACCATCTCCTCCGGTGCTTTCTTTATATTATTGTATAGTGTTAGCAGTTGTAAAGGGTTTTTCTTATCCCCCCATTTGTTTAGGAAAGACCTTTCGAATGCTACGAAGTCTTGAATGTTTGCAGGAAGGAGGGATTTGAACCACTTTCTTACATCTCCCAAAAGGATTTGCGCAAAAATCCTCATTTTTTCATTTGCGTAGTCTGCCTCCTCCAGGTCGACAAAGTTGTTAAACCAGTCCAAGTGTCTCTCGGTGGAAACATTTCCCTTAGCATCATAGAGTCTGATTATTTCTCTATAATTTTGAGGCAAGTTGTGTAACTGGGCCAACAAGATGAGCGGAGTGAATATGGTAGCCATAGCCCTAGGGGAATTTAGATTTTGGGGGATATTATTTGTCACCGGGGCTTGGAAATTGTTCGGGTCGAAAATAATCTTGTCCAAACTGGTTTTTGACTTAGACCTGAACAAAGTTTGCTTGAAAAGTGTGTCAAAATCAAGGTCGTCAATGCTCTGTGCATCGTCTTTGGGCAAGGATCGAATTTTGTCCAGGAAATAAAACAGGTCCGATGCCTGCTCTCTAGCCTTGCGCAAAATCTTCTCAGGGTCGCAAACGGGCTCATAGAGGTTTGGGTCAGGATTCGCTTTGGTGTAAAATTTCTTTGGAGCCAGGTTTCCTGAATAGTTCTACTTAGGTCTACTGGTTTGTTTGGAATGGAGTCGCCAGGGTAAAGGTTTCAGCCGGTACGGGTGTTTGTCCCTATGTTACCCTCAGGGGTCAAACTGTAACATTTTTCATTCTCCTGGGGAAAATATTTTCAACTTCGTCCCTGGAAGCGGGGCCAGAATGTTAGCACCCGTAAATCTGTTCGGCTGAGAAACAAATGACGAAGGTAACTTTTTCAACCAAATTTGACACCCGAAACTAGCCTTTTGTATCTGGACAGAACACTCTCGGAAATGGCGCAGTCTCCATGCAGGATATGACTTTGAAAACGATGGTTAGATTTAACACCTATGATAAAGTGGGTTCTGGTTATATTGACGCAAAAAAGTAAGACTTGGGCTATAGGGTCGATCTAAGAAAAAGATAGGACAAATGACTCAGTGACTGGATTTGAGAGGATAAGGCTAGGCGAGTAACAAGCTTTAGTGTAAACTGTAATGTGTGACGGGAGAAAACACAGGAAGCAACTCAAGAGCGTCGATGTGGACAAATTCAAAGTTATATTGAGAGGAAAATGTTTTGTCTAAGTGGTGCGAACAAGGGGCTTAGTACAACGAATCCACAGGTTCGATAATTCGTTTTGAAATAGATAGAAAAGATATGGAATAAAGATAACAGGAAAGCACATATGCAAAGAAAGAAGAACAATGCATCCAACTATCACAACTAGACTCTTTTCATCAAATCAAACGACCTTTGCATTAAATTCCCGTCAAAATTTCAGATTACATATAATAGCTATCATCTACCAAATTTTCCAACCAGCCTGGCTTACATTGAAAAGATGAAATATATAAATGAGGGCGTTGCTTGGGCTACCCTTCTTTCTAACTGTTAACCCTAAACTAGAAAACATGCACCACATGCACCAAAGACTCTTTGCATGGTACTATCCAAAAATAGGTAATAATCATGTCTGTCCACTAAGGACTGTCTTCAGGTTCGCCACAGGGTCTGATTGTCGATCAGAATCCAATGTGGAGAAAAATGTGTCATTGTATCTCTTGAACGGGTATCCTAGTGAACAAGTGTCTGTTAAAATCTTGTTGTCTACAATGTTGTCTTTGTTGATTAAGGTTGGTTGTCATTGATGTCAACCCTTGAAGAAAGACCCGTAGCACAAAGGTTTGGGTAATGGAACCAATAGTGTTTGATGTAAATATGACTCATTATTGTTTTTTCATGGTTGATAAGAAGTAAATATGGA
>SNQJ01S0195479.1:0-17515 GCA_010110895.2 Picea sitchensis | reverse complement strand
CGTCCCAGACTTTTAGTGCATGCGCCAGGGTTGACACTTGTCACCCATGGGACTGCATGCGTTCCACCAGCACGCGTTCCTCCCACCACTTGGGAAATCACGTGTCCTTTCAAAAGGACTTAGGATAAAAACATATGATGCACATATCTTTTGAAATAATATTAAAATATTATTTCCAGGTTTACAATACAATTTTCTTACTTACAAAAAAAACTTGTGATTGATCACTTCGGAAAATAAAATAATAATTTAGTATTTAAAAAGTTAATTTAAAATTATAATTTTTTTTTATGATAATTAACAAAACATAATTTTAATTTCTTTTTAAAGAAATAATTTACAATTATTAAACGTTTTTTATATATTTATTTTATTATTATTTATAATCCAAATAACCTATAATGCTTTTATTTAAATGGTAAATAAAATAAAATTTCAAATAATATTATAGAATAATAAAATATTTTGTTAACTTTTTAGATTTAATATTTGTTTATACATATTATAAAATATATTAATTCACAAAATCTTAACATTATCGCTGCTATCTTTAAAAAGAAAATAAATATTGCAAAAATAAAAACAAATTCTCATAAATGTGGTAGTGACAATGAGAGGTGGACAAGACTTAAAATACCATGGGGAGAAATAATTTATAAATATTGTTATTTTAACAAAGTAGAAGATGAATAACATTTTATCTTTGACTATATAATATATAAAAAGTCACAATTTGGAAGTTTTTTTGTGGGTGATAAAGAGATATTGAGAGGTTGAGGATAAAGTTTGGTTGAAACCCTAAACCTAAGATTATGTTTCAATGGAGGCCATATGGTTTGTGTAGGTGACCCATGCATAGGTGGATAAGTGGCATCCTTGTTGCAGGTAAAAGGACACTCCAATGGATGGGTATTATTCCTTGGTTGATTATTTGGAAGAATCTCTGACATAGTCAGATATTTTTTCATCAACATATCACTTTGGGGTGAGATCTTTGTGTGGAGATGAAGGGGAGGCAGTGTCATTGAATGTGATGTCATTTCTTCGTATCATCCCTATGCTTTAGATCCAGACAGATCTATATATAAGCACCCCTTTTTTGGATCTTGGTCATCGGGTGGGAGTACACTCATTTATTCCATATATGTGGGAGAATGCTCATCATCCTCTTCACTTTGAAGATGTTACTATGAACCTTTCCTTTTACCCCCATATACATTTTTTTGTGACCACTGAAGATTCAAGGTGTGGATGCTGAGGATTTAATGGGCATCTCTGGTTTTATAGGAAATCATCTTTTTGTGAACAAACTCCAGGGTGGTGGATGTCATAAGGTGGAGATCATTAAATGGAAGCGTAGGCATGTCGTTTGATCTTGTGGTGGCTATGTTGAATTGGTTGTGGGGTGAGATTTAAAAATGAAACAAATAGAAGAGTTGGAGGGATGATCCCTCGTGGGTAAATTTAGTGGTTGGAGAATCTTGCTGGCCTCCTATCTAGGTGGATGTAGGCACAATGGAAGCCAATTCTGTTTTATTTTCTCATTTTAACTTGTTATCCCAAGGGTGGCTTGGGTTCATCTTTCGTGAAATAGAAGAAGCCACGAGAATCCTTGGTGCAATATGGTACTTGGACTATCACCTCCTATGTGTAAAACACTGGCATACACTTTTTTATTCAAAAGAGGAGGTAGTATCAAAGTTTATGACCTATATCAAATTATCCAATTTACAATTAGATTTCCGGTCCAATGAGGGCCCGAAGGCCATAGGGGATTCGTTGGGTTCATTCTGCATTATTTATGATAATAGTTATAAGTCCAGTCTCCATCGGTCAGTGGCACATATATTAGTGTAGTTGGACCCAAGACAATGTGTTTATGAATCTATTAGTTTGTTTGGGGGGACACAAAACATATTCAAATATAGACTATCTAAACATTTCGTTTAGATGTGCTAGGTTCCATGGGGTAGGTCTTATTCTCTCTAACTATCATCTTGAATTTCTGAAATTTTTTTAGGGAAATTCCCATGTTGTAGAAGCTTCAAAGGTTCCTTCCTCCTTGAGCCAACTTGAGAATGGAAATCCTCATGAGGGGCAAAGTGACATGCAAGAATGATCCTAGAAGCAGACTCCTGAGAAACATTAAGAGACTCTGGTCTTCGGGTCAAAGACCCCCAATACTAGAGAGGTTTTCATCCCTTTTAATGGTGGTTTCGAGGATGAGAATGTGAGCTTCAAGTTTTCATAATTTTTGGTGGAGGGTTTTGTTCATGGATGATTTTAGGGGATAAATTTCACTCAAGGGCTAATTTTCCATGGTTTTTCCCAAAAAAAGATTCATTATTCTAAAAATGATTCACCCAAATTCTATAGGATAAAATTATTTTACCTTAAAAATTGCCAAAATTTTATACAAACTATATAAAATCCTTAGAAATTTGAATATTTTTACAAAAATATCGCCAAACATTTTCTAGTTGGCATATGAAGGATTAGTAAGATTCGCTAAGGTTTCTACATTTTAAAATAAATTTCCATCCTTAAAATCATCCCTAGTTTCGGTATGTTTGCAGTGAAATGGAGTAAGCTAGAGTCACTATGGACTAAAAGATCCCCTACGTATGAAAATGCAGGTAATCATAATCTCTCTTCCCTCCCTCCTCTTGCTCCTTTTCCCTTTGGTCCCAAATCTATTTCTGAGAAAAATGCATAGCTCCATCTTCCTTCTTCTTAGGAAGAGGATCCTTCATTTCCCTCGTTACATCCTTTGGGTGGTTCTTTGGCAGAGAATTTGGGCAATGCCTTGCTCCACTACCTGGGAAAATTGTCAGGCTCATGATTTGTCTAGTTCTTTTCCCTCATCCTCATGTAGAGATCCTTACTTTCTTAGACTAAGGGTCTCCCCGTGGGTTGATGTTGTTGTTGGAGGTATGGGGTGAGACTTGGTAAAATAATTCGGGCTTGGTAGGGTGGGATGAAAATCAACCCTTAATCATGACCAAGAAGGGGAATCCACAGAAGTATCGCAAGGTCATAAACACCTTATCTCCAAGGTTCTTAGAGTAGGAAAAAACCCTTCATTAGTGAACCCATTAAAATTATGTCTGTCAACATTTGTGGTATTGGGGGGAGGGCCAATAAACTATCCCTTCATCCCCTTATTGAAAAATATAGTATGTCTATGGTGTTAGTCAAGGAATCTATGGGTTCTTATTATATTTTGATCCCAAAAATGGAGACGTTACTTCCAAGTTGGACCTTTCACGGGATTGATTCAGTAGGTGATTCAGGGGGTCTGATTACAGGTTTGTCTCCTTGATGCAAATTGATCAATTGTTTGGGTATTTGTACCGAGATATTCAGTTTGGAAAGGAATCATAGCTTTACATTTCTTAACTTATGTGGGCCGTATGAGGGAATAGAGGCTTTCTGGTCTCGTATATTTGGTTTGCAGTGTTTAAGTTATGGCGAGTTAATTATCAAAGGAGACTTAAATTTTATGGTTAGTAAGGAGAAGATTTGGGGGTTTGTGGCTAGAGAGGACAAACTGCCTCCTTTTTTCCATGATCTAATTGATGTTGAACCAATGCTTCTTCGACCTATGTGGATAAATAATAGGAAAGGGGAGAATGGTATTGCAAATAATTTAGACCTCTTTTTTTCCCTCTCCTGATATGTTGGAGGATGTTGGGTTATACCGAACATGGGTGGGTTTGGTTCAAGATTTTGATACTTTTCCCATCCTCCTGAAATTGGGGTGACCCACTAATTGGCATGGGTCTTCGTTCAAGTACAACTCAACCTAGTAAGAATTGGATGAGTTTAAAGCTTTGATTCATTATAATTGGAAACAATATCGACTAGATCCTGCACATTCAACAAGTGAAAAAATTGTTGCAAATTTGAAATGACTTAAGTGTCTCATCATTGCATGGGATAAAGAAAGGAAGTGGAAATCAATTCTGGAGCTCCAACCTATCAAGGATCAGTTATCATGCATCCTTGATATGCAAAGGGGGGATGTGAAAGTTGTGGAAGAATACAAATTGCTAGAATCTCGAAGGCTCTCTCTATTATTGGAATAGGATAAGACATGGTGACTTAAAATTCATGTGATATGGATGGAAGTGGGTGATCAAAACACCAAGTTTTTAAAGATATTTTCCAATCACAGAAAAAACAAAAAATCTATATGGGAATTGGGGGATGAGAATGGAAATTTAGTAAGGGGGTTAAAAAAACTTGCTTCTCTTAGTGTCAACCATTTCAAGGGCCTTTTCAAAGAACCAAGGCATACCAAGATGAACTCTATTATAAAACAATTAGCTTATTTCCCTTCTCTTATTGATGAATAAAATAATGTAGAATTGTTCCATGATATTTCCTTAGAACAATTAAAGGGGGTTATCTCTTCCTTCAAAAAGGACAAAAGTCCTGGACTGAATGGTTGGCCCATCGAATTATTTGATCAATTCTTTGAAATCATGGGAGCCAATTTGTTGCAATTGGTAAAATAGGTTCGAACCTCATGTGATATCTTTAAATGTATCAATGCCACATTCATAGTTGTCATTCCAAAATCAGATCACTCAGTTAATTTCGGTTATTTTAGACCGATTTATCTTTGTAATATCATTTACAAAATCATGTCTAAGCTCATAGAAATTCGTTTAAAACTGGTTCTCGCAAATGTCATTTCTGCGGAACAATTTGTTTTTTTTTAAATGTTGACTAATACATGAAGAAGTTGGGTATGCTCAAGAAGTATTGCACATGATAAAATTCCCTAAGTGCCCTATTTCGGTCTTCAAGATTGATCTTTCCAAAACCTATGGCACAGTTTCTTGGTTATTCCTACACCTCATGTTGCTTCAGATTGAATTTAATTTAGAACTAGTTAAGTGGATTATGGCATGTGTCTCTTCTATCTCTTTTGCAGTGCTAATATATGGGGTGGGTTCACATTTATTCTAGCCAGCTTAAGGTCTCCATTAGGGATGCCCCCTCTCTCCTTATTTATTCCTTATGGTAGCTAATGACCTTAGTAGGGAGATCTTAGAAGCAAACGACTAAATGTTTTTCATGGTATTCATTTTGATCGTTATGAAATTATTTCTCATTTTATTTTTGTAGATGATATTGTCATATTTTGTTCGTGTGTGGAATCAGATGGAAAATCCTTAAAATATATATTGACGATTTTTTGTGAGGCGATGAGTATGGTCATCGACTCTAAAAATAAACTATTCTCTTATGATAAGGTTGGGATTAGTATTGTCGTATTTTCTCTCCTCTTTTTGATTTCTCAATTCAAGTGTTGGGAGAAAATTTCAAATACTTAGGATTCAACCTTAAATATAATAAATATGGAGCTGGGGATTGGGCCTAGTTGGTGGCTTGGATTGAAAAAAGGATAAATTTTTGGTGTAATAGTTGGCTATCCCATGGGGGAATACTAGTAATTATCAAATCGGTCCTTGAGGAAATTCTAGTTTATTGGAATCTATTGGATGGTATTTTGAAAGGGGTGCTAGTTCGTATCCTCAAAGTTTGTTTCAATTATTTGTGGAAGGGTGATTCAGAGTATAACGGGTTACATATGGCTAATTCTAAAATGATATGAAATCCCACAATTCTTGGAGGTTAGGGTCTCGAGGACATAGGTTCTTTTGGAAGATCCTTGGCAACAAAATCATTATGGGTCTTTTTATCTATTGACAATCTTTGGAGGATAATTCTTATAGAAAAACATATTGAACCAGGTTCCATTTTGGATTGGATCCATCAATAAAATAAAAATGTGTTTGGTTCTTTGAATTAGTGGTGAGAATTTTCTCGAGATTTCCCATTGATTAATTATTTTTTGGCATGGAAAGTAGGCTCAGGGAACAAGGTTAGGATTGGGTTCTTGTTCGCATTGGGGAGCAGGGCTTCCTCTCAAATGATTTATTGGAAATATTAAGGAACCTTGGTATATATGCACTCAATCGTATTGGAGATATTCATCAGTCTACCCTTTGGCATCAACATTGGGCCAATGCTATGGATATCATTTTGGAGGAGAAATGGGTTGAGGAGTGTTCGAAGTACATTTTGTCTTTAAATAATGCATATATTTTTCTCTTTGAAGTTTACGATGGGTTGATCTGATGTTACCCAAATGTTGGTGAAACATACACTGCTAAGTTGGGATATCAAGTCTTGGTAAGTGTGAAAACTGAAAATGTATGTTGGGGGTTGTTGAACCTCTTTTGTGCTTCCCCCCTCTTTTTATTTTTCCTGTTTCTTTTCTTACCTCTTATTTTCCCCTTTTATACTTTCCCTTTCCCCATTTCTTTTTTCCCTTCTTTTTCCCTTTCTTGGTTTTGATAAGATTACCATATGTTGGCCCTTGACCAAGTTTTGAAGAATACTTGGTCATATTTGACCACTTTTGGGACTGCGACAGCTTGCCAAGGAAGGAGCACAACGCGAAGTGGAAATTAAGGAAGCAAGACCTATTTTTGGGTCCATTTTAGGGTTTTGGGTTGACGTAACGGGAAAGGGATGTCGGCCCGTGGGTTTACCCATGCTTAGGCCCATTTTGTAATCTATAAATAGGAAATGCAAATAGAGGAGAATGATAGTAATGTAGACATCTATGTGATGTATAATTGAAAGCTTAGTGCTAGTAATTGGATCTATGTGATCAGATGTATCTTAGAGTGCTCTATGCATGAGATTGGAAAGCTAGGTGCAAGTTGTTGTAGTCTTGTGTTGAAGAGCAAGGAGGAAGGATCTAGTGAGCTGCGCAGATCTTTTGTCCTATGCGAAGTAAGGGTCATTGAAGCTCTATGTTGTAACTGCTTGACCGAGATAATATAAAGAAGACTTTGTGGACGTAGCCCTAGGGTGGGGGTGAACCATGGTAACTGTGTGTATTGTGATTTTTTCTTCGATCTAAGGTGTTTATCTCTTTCTTGTCAAAGTGCTTGATGTGATTAAGTAGACCTAGTTATGCTTTGTGCTGATGATATATGAATGAATGCTAGATCTAATATATAAGATGTTTAGTGCTTGATCTGTTGAATCTAACCTATATTTCTATGGCTAAGTAATGAATCATCTTTAGTATACGTATTCACTGTGATGCTCTGTGCTATCTGTGAAGTACCAGACGGGTTAAATATTGATGAAGGATCTATGCTAAGTGCCCTGTAAAAGATAAAATCACAGATCAGTGTCCCAGCTAAGGTTGCAGACATCTGAGTCCTACAACCACCCCTGCCTCTACCTCGGGTGAGACTTCATCTGCTTCGCAAGTGTTTCCGAAAGGTTCGGTAGTTAGGGTTTTTTTAGTGCGCTCTTGAGTGTTGAACATTGGGTCTGCCCTTGTGACAACAAATGGTTCCATTGCCGGGTCCTGAAACTATGATTGTTGGGAACTGAAGAAGAAAAATCTTTGTGCGAACTAAGCTTTGTGTGTAGATCTGTTGCCCTAGTGCGCAGTATTCTACTTGACCTACAAAGATTTGTGCCAGAAAAAGAGGTCATATTTGAAGGGAAAAGGTCAGATCTACAGAAAAAGAGGTCAGATATAAAGGGAAAAGGTCAGATTTGCAGAAAAAGATGTCAGATCTGAAGGGAAAAGGTCAGATCTGCAAGAAAGAGGTAAGTTCTATAAGCTCTGTGCTCTGATAACGGTAAGAATAGTCAAAAGTTTTTAGATTTGGAAGCTTTGTGCTCTGTAGAAGTAAGATAAGTGAAAATTTTTGTTTCTAAAGAATGGATCTAGGTATGTTTGATAGATTTTGTCCTAGCTTCAAAACTAGGGCATTAATAGATGAAAGAAAGTTAGATATGAATAGATCTGATAAGTATAGTGATAGATATGTTATACCTATACATCGAAGGAATGTCTGGACTAACAAGTGGATGCAGGATCCTATAAAGAGTTTTTTGCAAGATAGCCACCATGATCCTGGTGTGCAATACCGAAGGAGTTGGGGAACATTTAAACGAAAGAGAGGATTAACCCTCTGTTATAGTTGTAGAATATTGGGACATCTTGCTAAGGAATGCCCTGGGAGAAGACCTAGTTGCCTTTGTTGTAAGGATATGGACCATGAAGTATTGGATTGCCCTAGAATGATTGCTAGGCTTGAGAAGCTGAATATGGAGCAAGCAAACTCTGAAGGAGATCAAGAGACCAAGATTATAGTAGAAACCCAGAAAGAATAAGAAAAGGTATTGCTACAGATGAAAGATACCTTGAATGACCACCGACATGTTAGGCTATCAGATATCTTCAAAGAAAAGGAGAAAATCAAGGCAAGAATAGGGGACTTTGACATTGACTATACTCTTGATGAAGAAACACAAGTGAACATTATGCCAGAAAGAACTTGGGAAGCTATAGGAAATCCTGCCATGATCCCTTCCCTAGGAGGAACAAGTTTCTTCAAAGGAAATCTAGTAAACCTATGTGGAAGGCTCGCCCGGATACCTATGACTGTCAATGGAACTTCGACAGAGGAAGAATTTGAGATCATTAAATGTGTTGAAGACAACACCCCATTTACCATGCTCATAGGAAAACCTTGGATTGATAGAGAACAAGCCAGACGAAAAGAGGAAGAAAAAGTTTTGGAACAGAAGAAGCAAGAGTTAAAAGACTTTATGACCAGAAGGATCACACACTTGATTGAAGAATAGAAGTGAAGATCATAGATATTTAATATTAGCAACTCCAATGTTGAAGCTAAGAGAACAATTGAGGATCCGCAGAAGATCTAGTTACCTATTTTTGATACAAAAGAAGTATTATCAAGGAACCCTAGGAAAGACTTTCAACAGCGCGAAGTAACTAAGCCCACATAAGATAAACATCGGAATGGTAAAAGCATTAATGAGATGAAACTCACTGGGAAGAAGGTTAGGAAGTTGAGAAAGAAAAGGGCTAATACTGTAAGATTACAAGAGGTTCTAGAGGACACTTCACAACAAGAAGAATTGTAGAATTGGATCTTCCTCGAGATATCAGAACAATGACATAGAGTACTTTGCCATGACGAAACAATATAGTCATTGGAAGCAATATACCTGTTTGACCGTCACTCCGAACGGATCGAAAAGTAGTTATGGGTTACCACTAGACCATTGGATAGCACCAGAATGGATAGAACAGATTTAATGAAGGCCCCATGTCCATTGCAAGAAGATCATTGCTGATATTACCTACTTAACCCATCCTGCCACCCACCGAGAATACTTTTTTCTAAATGAGAATTTGAGCGTGAACCCTGAGATCATTGCCTTACTATTGACTGTAGTCTCTGAATTCCTTTTGCACCCGAGCCAACTGACCCAATTTTGTATATCGGATGAGCTCAGCACTGCTGAGAAAATTTTCGAAGAATTTCTAATTGATTTAATGATTGAGAGAATCATGTCATAACGCAGAATGTATATAGGTGTACAGGAATCATCCTCAGGCACGCTGCCAACTTCCCTCTCTACTACTCGAGCAGGACCATCCTGACCCCCTTCAGAAAGACGATCTAATCTTGGAAACGATTTCACCGCTGTGAAGATGATCCCAAGCATCTTGCCTAAATATATCCCACCACTAAGAGGAACAGTGAATCGAGAGATTGTACCTAGAGACTTCGACTATGCTGTAGTCACTGCGTACCTTCCGAAAGGGGGGTGCACAGTTCATGTTGAGCAGGAGAAGCTCACCACGCTGAAATTTAGTGATTTTAACCTTGGATATCGCAAGGTTTACAGTATGCTAGTCCTGCACAAGTACTTGACTATTGCAAAAGGAAATAACCCCAAGATTGTACTGCAACAATGGACCCATAACCTTGCACAGTCAACCCTCCTCAACGTAATGAAGATTCCACATTTCGGGAGGCATCAGGAAGTAAATGCATGCGTTAGACTGTTGTTGTCCTACTACTACAGAGGATACCTATGGTTGGACCGCTGCATCACTGTGGATCCAATTCTGATCAATTGGATCACGAGGCTAAGCATGCAGGGCACTGACCCGCAAGAATTTTACCCTGGAAAGACCACAGATCATGCTCTCGCTCAACGAATAAAAGACACATATGGAGATCTGGAGAAAGTCACGCGAGGTTACAAGGTAACCTCCATTGAGAATGAAACAATGCGCTTTGGTTTCCAGCTGATTGCAGAGAAGTTAGTTTGAAAAAATAGACCTACACATGTGACCAGATTTGTAGTTGACCTCACAGGGAAGTGCACGGAGGGAGTACAAATGAACTGGGAAAAATACCTTATAAATCAGCTAGAGCTTGACTGTAGACAAGTGCAGGACCAAGGGTATGAGTTCCACTTTAGCTGGTTTCTCATACTCATCGCTTTCATTGCTTGGGAACTGCCTGAGGGAGCCACTTTTCCAGAGATTGAACCCTTCGAACCACTGGCCGCGAAGTTCTGTACGTTGTGGTACTCTAGCGACATGAAAAAACAGTGGTAGTCCAATGTCGTCTTCCATGCTTACTACACTCAGTTGAAGAATGCCATTTAGTCTACACCACACATCATACCGAACATGATTCATAGGTTTAGAACTTTAATGAAATTCAATGCAGATCGTCACATCACATACATCAGAACGCACATAGATGAGGACAAACAACAACTCCAATGATATTACAAGATGACAGAAGATGACTTGGAGGAGATTACCAAGGAATGGTTGACATACCTCCTTGTTGCAGCAGACCCCACAGAGATGTCTGGCGTAGATAGCCTTGAAGCTATGCTGGATACACCAAGACCGCGCAAGACTAAGAAGGATGTGGAAGTTCAAGATATCCACAGAACATCCACGAAGACTGCTTCACTCTCACCTGCGAAGGGAGGTGATGACGAAGAACTAGGGGGCACAAAAGTTGAGCAGAACAAAGGCAAGGTTACTCTGCCTAGAGACAAGGAAGATCCCTCCAAGAAAAGGAAGATTACCCCACCCAATCCCTCATCCTGAAAGAAATCTAAGGCCACCCAGATCACGCTTAAAACTACCCTTACCCCGGATGATTTTGACTTCTTAATTTCCGCACTGAATGATGTTTCACTAGAGCTCTAAGAAAAACAAGAAGCAAAGCAGGAGGAGCTATTTCGCCGGATCACGGGCTAACTCAAAGAAGTGCAGCAGGCACTCTAGTCCAACCAAGCAGTTTCTACAATGCCCTTAACAATGGAAATACCAGGAACAGATGATGAGCCCACTCAATTACGCCAGATCATCGATAAAGTCGAAGCTCGCCTTCGACGATCTCAAGAAGCATAACGAAATCCACCTAGGCTTTGGCACAAGAACAGAGCGCACATGGAGAACAACGAAGGAAGGCAGAACAGGAGCAACTTTCCTTACAAGCAAAGTGGGAGAAGGAAAAAGAACAGTTACAACAGAGAAAGGACTAGTTTCTAGCAGAGAAACTTGAAGTACGGGAAAGAGTTCACAAAGCACTGTGCTCTATGATGATCATAGAAGTGAAGATGGAAGATCGTCTCCCACAGCAGGTGACCCAACTGGAAGAAGTAATCCAACAAATTAAACAACGCATCACATATCTGGAGCTCCGCACTGTGCCTGAGACACCCCAAGAGATAAGAGATCTAAGAGATGCTACTGCTCGAAGTGCAGTCGATCAATTAAAAAACTTGGCTTCGAAATGTAGGTAGCTAAGCACTAGAAGCACCCAGACTTATGAAACCCTCGCAGAGAATCCATAATTGCATACATTGGAGGCACAACTCCATGAAACAAAGTAGCATGCAGATGTGGTACAAGCGCAACTGAAGTCCGTGACCCCCGTTGAGAGAATGAAGAGGTTCGTAGAACAATGCACAACCCAACAACAAGTACACACACTGTAAAGTAAAGTAATGAAAGTCTCTCAATGACTGCAACCACTCCAAGAGAAGGCATGCCAACTGTTCACCGAACTTGAAAGCTAGGGAGATGAACTCAAACAAGGTGTCATCACTGCAGAAAAATGCCTGGAAGGACTACTCAATGACACAATAATCCAGGAATTTATTGAACAATAGGTTGTCACACTGCAGCAGGTCGAAGCATCTCGAGCCAAGCTCGAGGCGTTCGAAGCAGAATTGGTCAGACTCGGGACAATTCATAGGTGAGTGTTGGGGGTTTGTTGGCCCTTGAACAAGTTTTGAAGAATACTTGGTCATATTTGACCACTTTTGGGACTGTGACAGCTTGCCAAGGAAGGAGCACAACGCGAAGCGGAAAGTAAGGAAGCAAGACCTGTTTTTGGGTCCATTTTAGGGTTTTGGTTTGATGTAACAGGAAAGGGATGTTGGCCCGTGGGTTTACCCACGCTTAGGCCCATTTTGTAATCTATAAATATGCAATGTAAATAGAGGAGAATGATAGTAATGTAGACATCTATGTTATGTATAACTGAAAGCTTAGTGCTAGTAACTAGCTCTGTGTGATCGGATGTATCTTAGAGTCCTCTGTGCATGAGATTGGAAAGCTAGGTGTAGGTTGTTACAGTCTTGTACTGAAGAGCAAGGAGGAAGGATCTATCAAGCTATGCAGATCTTCTGTACTATGAAAAGTAAGGGTCATTGAAGCTTTGTGTTGTAACTACTTGACCGAGATAATATAAAGAAGACTTTTTGGATGTAGGTCCAGGGTGGGGGTGAACCATGGTAACTGTGTGTATAGTGCTTTGTGCTTCAGTCTAATGTGATTATCTCTTGCTTGGCTAAGTGCTTGATCTGATAAATTAGATCTAGTTATGCTCTATGCTGATGATTTATGAATGAATGTTAGATCTAATATATAAAATTCTTAGTGCTTGATTTGTTGAATCTAACCTATATTTATGTGGTTAAGTACTGAATCATCTTTAGTATAAGTATTCACTGCGATGATCTGTGCTATCTGCGAAGTACCAGATGGGTTAAATATTGATGAAGGATCTATGCTAAATGCCCTGTAAAAGATATAATCATAGATCAGTGTCCCAACTAAGGTTGCATACATCTGAGTCCTGCAACCACCCCTTCCTCTACCTCGGGTGAGACTTCATCTGCTTCACAGGTGTTGCCTAAAGGGCCAATAGTTAGGGTTTTGTTGGTGTGCTCTTGAGCATTGAACCTTGGGTCTGCCCCTGTGCCAACACCATACTTAGTCATTTTCATTGTGTTCATGGAATTTCGGACTCACAGACCTTCGACCTTGTATTATGTTCTATTTACCCATGTATAAGTCCATTCAACACTTAGAATATTTTTGCATCGTGGACTTTCAGACTTTAGGACTTGTGGACCTATGTGTTATTCCTCCACTCTCTCCATTGTTTGCCCGACATATTCCAACACTTAGCGATTTCACACATTCAAAATTTTAGATTGGTGGACCTACCTTTTCATACTTGTTTCCCACTCTGATTCCCTTCCATTACATGTCCCTTCCTTCACATTTTTCGATGTCACATTTATTGTTATCCCTACGGACTAAACTACTAAATTAATTGTTGAAGTGGTTGTTAATTAATGATGCTTATACCGAGGCTAGTAATATTTGTTTTGAGTTAATGCTTGCATAAAAATAAATCTAACTTAAAATCATTTTACTATGCATAGTATTATTTCAATAAACGTTTTCTAGCATTGTGAAGAAAATCATGAGAAAACAATCGTTCTGTGTGGATACTTTGAACCTCTTCTCTACCAAAACTATCATTGGTCCCGATCATACATGTATTATTCAAATTTGTTGGGTAAAGAGAAAAACAAGGTGTGGACCTCATGAATAGTTCTCGCAGAATATGTTCTAGAATTTTTTGAATGCAAGGATATTGTCACCTAGTGTGTTGACAAGTTTATTCAAAACAAAAGGGTCATCGTGTTGTAGAATAGTTCTCCCATTTCATTAGTGCCTTCAATATTTAGAGAGATGACGAAATTGCCAGAGCCAAACCTAGTTTATAAAGGGGAGGAAGCTACAAATTTCCTAAAAATAAAGAATAAGAGAATAGAGCTTATTCAAGAGTATTTGCATGACCCCACATCAATTCTTGAAGATATATCCAGAATTCAGGTAAGTTCTTTAAAAAATACTTAGAAATAAATTGTGTGGTTGTTTACTCGAATTGCTGGACAAGACTCTACAGAAACCATTCCCTGACTGTCATTATATATATTGCATTTTTTGGTTCATTAAAATGCTATCTTCGACTGGGTGAAGATTATTTCAAACGAAATCACTACACAGTTGACTAATTTCAAGACTGAGAAAATGTTTTATATGTAATCTTATTTGATATTTTCTATTACATAATGTCACACCTTTGAGGCTTAAACATTGCTTTAAGAGTGAAAATAAAGATGAACCCTGTGACCATGTGGTATCAAGCTCTATGGAGGTAGAGAGTCAACCATAATTTCTATGAGGTATATTATGATTTTTTGTCTAAATTCAAGAAGTTGTTATTTAGGGAAGACACTTCCTGACTATCACTGGAAGAAACAGATTTTCTAAAGGGAAAAGGAGTTCTTGAGAAAATGGAAAGAATTAATATAATAAAGGGACTAATAACTCAATTGGTTGATTTATCAAGAAGGAAAAATGAAGTATATTAAAAAATCCTTGATTTGGATATCGTCGGAACCACTGTTGAAGTCCCAGACCCTAAATATCTTTCAAATTCTATGCTCATGACTCAACAACATTTCGAAGGACATGTTGAAGAATTAAAAAGGGAATCAACTAAAAAGTTTGATAATATGATTGAATTTACACATGATGACATTGACATCTAACTTGTCGAGTACACAAATAAAAATGAAGATATTGAAAATGTATTACAAAATTTATCTGTTGATCTTAGAGAAATTGAAAAGGAGTTGTTTAATATTAAAATAAAACAAGAAGTAATCATTGACCCATTAATGGAATTTATTCAAGAATGGTTGAAAAACTCAATCACTAAGATCTTTGAAATACTAGCAGAAGTAGTTATGATCGGTAATCAAACCACAACTAGCAAGGGTATAAAAGAAGCAACAACAAGCAAATGAAAGAAGAGAGATACTATCATAGTAAGTCCATGCTGATCACGTGCTTCTTCCTTTATCAATTTTCATCCATTTTTTCTTCTTAATTAAATAGAAAAGTATAATTGAATCTTGATAACTTTCTTTTTTTCTTCTTTCCAGATTTTGTTGCTTGATGTAACACCCTTTTTCCCCCAGTTTGTAAAAATAGCTATACTGGCCAAGAACTGTGGCAAAATAAAAAATGTGAATGTGTGATGTGAATAATATATTGTAGGATTGATGAGAGGGGATATGCTAAAAAAGAGATCATGATGGCTGAAGAAAGGTGGTGGAAGGCACATGGAAAGGTGTCGTTAACTTCCACCGAAACCAATACCGTATTTGGACTTCACTGGCCTAGAGAACCAAGAGCGGCTCATTGGCCCCGAATTAAATGACTTGCTAGGATTGGTAGGTAAATGGCTCCTCATGAGTAATGAGGGATGGGGGGTGGGGGGGGTGAACCGCCCATCCGTAGAGCCGTTAGGCCTGACCAGAGTAAGGGAAATCATGCCACACACAACCTCGCAAGAGGAAAAAGGCATGAGGGAGAAGCGGGAAGGGGGCAAACGCGAGGGAAGGAAGAGAACTATGGAAAATATAGAGTGAGTGATAGCAGAGAAGGGGGAGAGCAACCCTCATTCTCGGTCACTAGAAAATAGAGACGCAGTCTCGCAACATCATGGTCTCAGCTCGGGGGTGGCTAGTTGTAAATCCTATCGGAATTGCTTAGCCTACGGTTGGGTGGAAACGAGAACCCCTCTCAACAGTTGCACTCACTTCTGGTGTTATTTCTAATAAGTGTTTTACATCTTGCATCATGAAATTTATATGTTGACATATATACTCTTAGTCTATGCAGTTTTATGAATGGTTCGAGTGTAAGACTGCCTGTGTAGTTTTTTTATTCAGAAATGGTGGTTGCATGCTTATAATGGAAGGGCCACGTATGGCTTATGTTTATAAATAGATTTATATGTATATACACATATTGAATCAATTCAGAATTCAAGCCGTTTCTCAGGAAATCTATACCCTTATCTATCTCAGGTGATACCCTAGATAAACCCCCCCCATAGAGACACCCTTTTTGAAAATCTTAGAAGAGGTAGCACTTTGTGTGCAAAGACTCTGTAGAGCCGCAGAAGTCACAAAATCCCTTGAGGATTCGAAGAATAAGTATCTATCAACAGATGAGATCCTATCAGAAGATCTGTGGTCATTCACGACCATTAGATTGAAGGAATAAACGAGGGTGTTAAATTCCTTAACCCTTTTTCCTTTATCTTTGTGAGTAGTGAAGAAATCGGGACCATAGATCCCCAAGGTCTGTGAAAGAATATGGACCGTGGAATCGTGTCCAGGCAACTTCGGAATGGTGCAATGGAGAGACAGGTCTGAGCCGTCAGATATTGGTCTAAATAGCTGATAGATGTTGGATCTATTGAGAGGTGCATGAGGTTTAAACCTCTCATGAAGAACAGCAGAAGTGAAAGTCCCGAGCATGAGTTCGTATCGGGATTTCGGCATTGGGGAATTTGGGGGTCCGGAGGATGAGAGTCCAGGCACTCGACATCAGAAGTCCTGAAATAGAAAAAGGGGATTTGAGTCGTCCATCTGTGGGAGGACGTGTCGCGGAATCATCCGTCTTAGAGATTCGGGCACTGGGACTCACAGAGGTGAGTTCCTAGCCCTTGTGAGTGGCGAAGTCACGAAAGAACCTGAGCCATCCATTGGAGGGAGGACACGTGTCGCGAAATCACCCATATCAGGGATTCAAACATCAGGAGTCATAGAGGGAAGTCTTTCGACTTCGCAAGTGGCGAAGTCGAGAGAGAATTGCAACCGTCCATTTGAGGAGGACAAGAAGCACCCTTTCGTGTACACAGACCCTACAGGAATCATAGAGGTCGAGGAAATCTTTCACATTTTCAAAGAAGAGAAGCTCGGGAGGGATCATGCCATTTTTTGCACAGATCCTTAGCTACAAAGGTCGCAGAGGAGAAGCAAAGGTCGAGACCTTTGATACTTAAGAAATCTTCCAAGGAGAAGGAAGAGAAGCACATGTTCAAGGAGGAGCAACAACTACCGTTAGATCAACTGGAGTGAAATAGATCTGGGTTGTCGAAAAAGTACGTCCAGACGCGCGCAGAAAAGAGCAGAAACGGATGGTAGATAGATTTCATGGAGAAGTGCCAAAATGTCGTGGGCCGTTGGATCACACTGAGTTGTGAGGGAGTTAAGCCATAGAAGTAGCCATGGGAGAAGTTGTATGGACGGTGGAGACACTTCGAGATAGAAGTGGAAAACAACTGATAGCCGTTGGATCTTGCAGAGTTGCAAGGTGGTTAGGGTCGGTGCAGTCCCAAAGGGTTTTGAGTTCGGGATCTCGCATCTGAGGGTTTTGCAAGAAGAGAGAACA